>VYZU01083921.1:0-68450 GCA_013401355.1 Ceyx cyanopectus
ATAAGATCACCCAATGTATTTTTTTGCACATTAAAAAATACAAATCTATTAATAATAATAACAATAATAATAAAACAAAAAAAGCCCACACAAAAAAAAAAAACCACACGAAAAAAAACCCTGAGTAAAATTACCAGACTTTCCCATGCAATCGACACAGAGCTGCATTCAGGGCTGACTATTGCCAAGTGATAGTAGACTCTTAATGGCTATTTAGTTATGAAAAAAGCATATCTTGATTTGTATAGCAGCTTGAATTTGAAGGCCGCATGCATGAAAATACAGTATATCATGAGGCAGAAATGCAGGGTAATTAATAATGTGACCTAAGAGAATAAAATCTACCTTGAAATAGTCAAACCTATAAGCACTACGAAATCAAGGCCTTTATTTTCCTGCCTTTGTCTTTCCAATGTTTAGTTTCACAGTAAATGAAAGGGGCTATTTGAAGTGAGGGAGGGCAGAAGACAGGTCTGTGACCTCTAGATAGACTAAGGAGATCAAAGGCAGTCTCCATATGTGTTAGATATTATCTTTTTGAGGCAAGTGGGCATGATGTTTTGTGATGCAGCAGTGTGGAAACACAGAAATAACCTGGTTAGTGACTGCTGAGAGAATGACTGACATTGTGCTGGAGAAGCAGTAGTAAAATCGTGAAAAAGGNAAAAAAAATGAAGTGATTTTCTAGTCATAACAGGGGATCAACACAGCAAAAACCTTGCTCCATTGCTGTCAACAAGGCAAAGCATTTTATCAGGAGTGTGATGTTGGGCACACACGTCCCCCCTGCAGGGTGGAGACTCTAGCATGGCCTTGACCTGGGTGAGGCTCTAGCTCGGGGAACCGACCAACATGTTTAATCTGTCTGTTGAGCTTTCCCCTCTGGATAGGGACACGGTAGCATTATTCCCTTAGAAAGACCACTACTATTTCTTCATATAAATTTGTAGTTCTGGATTGAAAGGAGCGAAGTGAAAGTGAAAAGGATTACTGCTCAGGATATGCTATTAACTAAAAACATTGAGAGTTGCTTAGGAAGCCACACTGAAAAAAAACTACCTCCTCAACATGTTTGTTCTGAAGGCCAAGTTATGTTCATAGAACATTCTCAAATACTTGAATACCATCAAAAATCAGCTTAAGAAACCTGAATGCCTTTGCCTGCACACCATCAGTCAATAGTTGCTCTTTTGAAGATCCCTAGTTCAAGAGCAAACATCACTAAAAGCAAATATGGTCACAACCCCAAAACTGACCTAGAAAACTTGACCTTTAAGTAACAGTTTCCCTTTTCCCCACTTTCCAATTTATCATTCACTTGGCAAAGCTGGAAAATGTATTTTTTTCCTCTTGTTATTGCACCTTTTTTTTCTTTTAATATGCTTTTTGTGGGTGTTATTAACTTACATTTTTATCTTCATGTTATTTCTCTTAAAAACATATATTTTAACCCAGAACGCCAGACCTATTTAGTCGACTGTCTAATTCATTTTATTCTTGGATATACTTAGGTTGCCCAAGCACCTGCAAATTCCGTCTAATTACAGAATTCAGAAGTCTTTTCACAATGTATTACAATAGCTGGAAAGTAGATTTCTTTTTGCACTTCTGAAAATTAACATTGAGATCCTCTTAACTTAGAGCGAGATGGAAAATACATTCCACATTCTTTAGAAAATGCAAATATAACGGAAAATAGTGAGCAACCGTTTTACAGAGGCATGTCCACTGCTTCGTTGCTTTTGTTGACCTGAACTTCAAGAGCCTTCCACATCCCTATTTTGCAGTGTCCAAAATGTATATGTAGGATATGCCTGCAAAAAATGCTCGGCTATACATCAGCTCTGCTTTCTGATCCTGTTACACACTTTGGCCAAGGTCAAAACCATCTGCAAGCAAAAGTCACATTCCTGTACAGACCTGCCCAACCCACAGAGATGATGTGGTTTCTCTCCTTAAAGACCTGTGGATGGGAAATAATGGAGTGAGCCACACAGAAACTGTGCCTTGTAGTCAGACCCTCACTTGCAGAAGAGTAAAAGCATTTTAAGAGGTTGCTGCCTCTCATCAGTTAACTATAGTGCTTCATTTGAGATGAATTACACATCTTTGTGACAGATCTTCATCTGTGTCAGCACAGAAAATATTAGAATAATTCATTGCTGAAAGGGATTTTACTTGACTGCTGTTGTATGCACTGAAACAGAGCTGGACCATACTTTGTCTTTGCTAGGAGACTGTCAACTAACAAATAAAGGATACAAAAGTCTTGATCTGACATCCTTAGTACTGGTCTTGACTCTCCCTATCTTGGTCCCATGGGAGGCAACAGTAACTACTGTGAGCAGTGATCAAGGTTCAAGTTATCCTTTGAGGAGCTTCCCCATGTTCAGAAAGAAATGGGCATTGTCAAGTCGGGCCTTGGTACCGGTGTGAAGTACAAACAGCACTGCAGATATGACCATAGTTGCATCTTCTGCCGTGACAACACTGGAGAGAGGGACAGGGAGGGGGATGGCCTGGTCCTGCCTACTCTAGCAGCAGTAACTAACACGTGGGAAATCATCACTCTGCCAAAGGGTTGCCACAGCTGTGGCTATTTCTAGCTGGCATTGTTCAATAGGATCATTGCCAGATGATTAATGAGATGCATCAATGGATTCCCAAGGGACGGAGCTCAGCCAACTCTGAGCAACCACAATTGCAAAAAAAGAGAAATATTAGAACAGAAAACCCAGAGTAAATTATGTTCCCCTCAGTGAGAAAGTAAGTTTATAATCAAAGATACACCACTTCAGTACTGAGGCTTATTCTGTGTAATGTGAAAAGCTCATTCTACCATTCTGAAGTCTGGGTAGAACACAACTGTTTTAATTAGATGCTTCCAAAGGATATGTTTTAGTTTGTGTAAAAATATTTACAGTATATTCAAACACTTCACAAGCATCAATAAATCCTTTGCATGTTGCTGTTCTGTGAACTAACGCATCAGCTGGTCTTTTGACTCATGAAGAAATAAACTCCTCAGAGTTAACTATACAGGAAGGACTACAGCAAATTCAAAACAGTCCCTAGGTACTGCAAAATTACTTTTTTCAGCAGAACCAACTGCTGATTTTCTGACAAGGAGAACGATACTTCAAATTTATTAGTGAAGTTAGTCTTATACCTAACAATAAAATTGACATACAGCCTCCCAGCAAGGCAGTCAATAACCAATTTGCAGAGAACGTTCTCTTGGCACATGCAGAAACAATCCATCCTTTTTCCACGTTATAATTTCACAGAATGACAGCCATTCTTCAAACCTTCATTAAACACCTTCAGGTACCCGTTTGCTGCTGCATACTCAGAAAAAAAATATGTTCTGCTGATATAAACCCTGAATAACTGCACTGAAATCGATGGACTATTTCAGATTTATGATCAGGTAGTGTGAATATCTTCAATATAAAGTCTCTTCTACCACTAGGTAATATGTCTTTGACAGTTGGCCTTATCAAAAAAAAATATGTTTGGATTGATGCAGACAGAGGAATAGCTACAGAACTTCCCACCTTATAAAGCACCCTGCTAAATATAAAAACACTTCAGCAGAAATGGGGAATCGGGAAAATCCTAAGCAATGCAAGTAAGCAGTTTAAGAACAAGACAGAGGTATAAACCAGTTTTGTTCTTCAGCTTTACATAAATCTTTAATTAAAATATGAAAGAATATATCTGGGTGGCAAAGTGAAAGAAATTATGAAAATATGTACAAATGTCCACACTGTAACTTGAAGGCATGCTTAGTACTTCAGTGTGATCCTTCTCCTGATGATACTGTTCATGTTTTGATCCTTCCTTCAATTTAGACAGGGTATTTCACAACCTGCCACTAAAGCCAAACTGATGCAGACTTGTAACCTTCCACGGCCAAAGGGAATATCTTCTGACCTGGGTCTGGTGGTGCTGTAATCCCTGCACAGGAGTTACACCCGCACATTTGCAATGAGAATGTGATCTCAGAGTCAACTGTCCCCCATTTCCATCCTACAATTCATAGCACCGGTAGCAAAGGGTGATTTACTCTTGATCTTGTTTACCAATGTAAACAAGGTATTACTCTGCCCTACTGAGACCACGTCTGGAGTAGCGTGTCCAGTTCTGGGCTCCCTGCTTCAAGAGGGTCGTGGAAATACTGGAGAGGCCAATGGATGCTCTGAGGATGATGAAGGGACTGGAACATCTCTCTTGTGAGGAAAGATTGAGATCCCTGGGGCTGTTTAGTCTGGAGAAGACAGAGGGGATCTTAGGAATGTTTACAGATACCTGCAGGGTGCGAGTCAAACAGATGGGGCCAGTCTTTGTTCAGTGGTGCCCTGGGATAGAATGAGGGCCAATGGTCACAAACTGGAACCCAGGGAGTTTCGCCTCAACAAGGGGAAAAGAATTCCTCATCGTGAGGGTGCCAGAGCCTGGCACAAGCTGCCCAGAGAGGCTGTGGAGTCTCCTGCTCTGGAAAGATTCCAAACCCACTTGAATCTGTTCCTGTGTGGGCTGCCCTGGGTGATTCTGCTTTGGCATGGAGGGTGGGACTCTCTTATCTCCAGACGTCCCTTCCAACCCCCACCATTCCATTCTATTTAAAAGATAACACTTTCCTGCAAATGATGCTGACAACTGTAACATACTCCTCCACACCACTTCATTTCCCTCATATGTCTATTTTTTAATCCTCTGTTCACCCTGGAAAAACTGTCTTTTTCTCTGTGCTGGTAGGGTGCATTAGCAGTTGGGTAGGGTTTTTGTATAAATATGTCTGCTTTGGGAAGAATTAAGCATCTCCAGAGAAATGGTTCTTTATTAAAGCAGGTTTGATAGTCCTCTCTGCACCTAAGGTATCTCAATATCTTATAAACAAGGGCATCAGTATATGAAGAGAGAAAAATCTGCTCTAGCTATGACAAACTCCTACTTGTAAATAGCTTCTCCCTTCCAGTCTTCTTTTACATATCCTCCTCTATGAAAACACCGCATTTTGGCAAACCTGCATTCTTTGACAAGCCCTTAATTATCAAAGTGTTAGTCACATCCTTTCCCAAAGCCTGGAATGCAGTATTATTGATGCGCCACACAATCAACACATAACGTAATGAGTCACTGGCACTTTAATTTTATAACACACTGCCCCAATTAAGCTCTCTGGACCTCAGACTTAAACAGCTGTCCACAGCTGTTGGGAAGTGATTTATCACTGTCAGCCTTCACAGCCAAAACATTCAAAGGTGCAAGTTTTCAGTATCACTCAGCAGATAAACATTTGTCTGTTTTCATCCCTTTCAATAAACCTAATAAGTTACTTGTATCAATTTATACACCTTTTCATACCTATTCTACAGTACACAGATTCATGTTAATTCTGCATTCTCTTCAAGTGTGTCTAATGGACTGGTCCGGCAATACAGAAAGACATACCTTCTGGTAGTTATTTCTGCCTCTGAAAAATGCCAACAGAAATCCTCCAGACTTTCCTGTGTAGTTGATCATACTAGGAAATGCATTTTTAAAATGCATTAGGAACAAACATTTAGACTCTAAACATGTGAAAATGCAGTTATGTTTTAAGGTGTACTTGGATGACCTTTCCTCCTTAAAAGGCTGTTCTACCTGTATGATGCTGTCTTATAAAACAGGCTGTAGACCCTCGAGGAAGACAAACGTAATAGACCGAATCCCAACAGGCAGAATTCACAGGCAGAACATTCAAAATGGCAGGTTTCCTGGATAGATAGACAAACATTTGACTCTTCTCATCCCTTTCAATGCTCTTTGAATGAATAGAGATTATAAGCAATAATTTTTATAGGTATCTTATAATTTCAGCTTAAGGTACAGTATGTGTTATATTCCTGGAACTATAGAACGTGTTTGGTTGGAAGGGACCTCCAAAGGGCATCCAGTCCAACCCCTCTGCAATCAGCAGGGACATCTGTCAAAAGAGAGAAGAGGCTCGATATAGTGATACAGACTACCAGAACCACACATTGACAAGTCTAGTTCAGCAGTAATATTTCATTCCTAAAAAACAGCCAAACAAAACCACAAAAAACAGCCCAAGCAGAACCAAAGCCTTCGGGTCCTGTAAATCTGAACTGTTAACACCATCATTTGCCTTAGGGGGCAGGACAGCTTTGGAAGGTAGGTAGGGATTGTCTTATTCCCCCATCCATTTTTCAACAGAAAAACTTCAAGAAAGGTCTTAATTTCTTTCTCTATGATGTCCTTAGGAGGATACTCTGCATTCCAAATGGTCCTGCATAAATTCATTGCTACAAGAGGTTTCAATCATGGAATATGATCTTGCGTTCAAAGATGGATCATTTAATCCATCTATGATCACAAAGGATTAGAGAGTTTATTTGCAGAAGCTCTCAGTGCTACTCTAAATTGAGGACAGAGCAACATGAACTTCCCTCTTCATTTGCATTTGCTTATACCTCTTTCTGAGCTAATTTATAGGTGCATGCCAGGGCTATAGCAATAATGTACTAATTAAAACCAACTGCAGAACTCCATAGTGTAGTTTTCAGCTAGTACTGGCTGCTATAATATCAGGTTGTTCTATTCTCCAGAGTGCTTTCCCAATGCAGAACCTAGGGCACATCAGAACAAATAGCCTTTTGGAAGCTTTAAAAGAAGCCATCTCAAAAGTTTAGGATTTTTTTTAATTCAATTACTTCATGAAATAGTATCAAACATGAATTGTTTAAAAAGTAGATGGGACGGTTGTACATAACAGAAGTTTGCCAAGCTACTAAGCACAACGTAAGCACAACGATGCAGATTCAACTCGGCAAGCTGCCAGAAGCCCTGAGAGAAGGAGGAATGTTGTGTGAAGTATCACTCTACGTCTGTGCCATTCCCAAGTGTTCTACTCTGGACATTTTCCAGGAAGCTTGAGGACCCAGTAGCCACAGCCACTAGTAAATTTAGCATAACTTTGGCGTGACCAATACAGATATTAAGTTCCCCAGACTATCCAGGAAAACATTGGTACTTATTATTTAAAATGTTCAGCACATATCTTTGATGTTTTTGGTGGGCTTGTTTCCCCCCTATCTTAAGGACTGCTTTACACATAAAAGTAACTACCCCTACAGCTATAACTCTTAACCATATAACTTCTTATATAGGTGTAAAGCTTATCTGCCAGGAGAGAAAAATTCCTTCATAGACTACAAAGACTGAGGGGAGACCTCATTAATGTTTATAAATATGTTAAGGGTGAGTGTAGAGAGGATGGAGACAGGCTTTTCTCAATGTCGTCCAATGACAGGACGAGAGGCAATGGGTGCAAGTTGGAGCACAAGAGGTTTAGGCTCAACACGAGAAAGAACTTTTTCTCAGTGAGGGTGCCAGAGCTCTGGAACAGGCTGCCCAGGGGGGTTGTGGAGTCTCCATCTCTGGAGACACTTAAGACCCGCCTGGATCTGTTCCTGAGAGACTTGGTCTAAGTGATCCTGCTCAGGCAGGGGGGTTGGACTAGATGATCTTCTAGGTCCCTTCCAGCCCCTAATTTCTGTGATTCTGTGATTCTGTGATCTCCTAACTCACAATGCAAGTTCCTTCAGCCTTATTACCATTAACATTAGACAGTCTTGTTCATATTGAAATCAATAACACCACACCAAAAAACCCCACTGTGCCCATCGTCTTCCTAGAAGAAAGCTGAAAGAGCAAAAGAAAAAAGTATGTCAGGGCACAATGCACACTGCTGGGAACCATTTTTTTACCTGTGCTGTTCACCTGAGCAGTGAATTTTGTTAGTCACAGGTGTGTTCCACGTAGAGGAAAGGCCCTGCTTTGAGCAAGGTCTGCGGCCTTGCCTCCAGGAAAGGTATTAACCAAGGCGGACTAGGGAGCAACGGTGAGAGTAAAATGGAGGTTTCTTCCTAAAGGGAAGATTTCTTCTGGGAGAAGGTTTGAACAGACAGCAGAGACAACAATTAACAGCACAGGGATCATGATCTCATGTGGTCGTGAATATCCTAGTGGTAGAATCATAGAATGTTTAGGGCCAGAAGGGACCTCCAAAGGGCATCTAGGGCAGCCCCCTGCAGGGAGCAGGAACACCCTCAACTAGACCAGGCTGCTCAGAGCCTTGGCCAACCTCACCTGGAATAGCTCCAGGGATGGGGCCCCAACCACCTCCCTGGGGAGCCTGTTCCACTGAGCCACCACCCTCAAGGGAAAGAACTTCTTCCTGAGATCCAGTCTAAATCTACTCTTCTCTCATTTAAACCCATTACCCCTCATCCTTTCACTACAGGCCCTTGGAAACAGCCCCTCTGCAGCCTTTCTGTAGTTCCCCTTCAGTACTGGAAGGTGGCTATGAGATCACCCTGGAGCCTTCTCTTCTCCAGGCTGAACAACCCCAGCTCCTCCAGCCTGTCCCCATAGCAGAGCTGTTTCAGCCTCTGAGCATCTCCGTGGCCTCCTCTGGTCCTGCTCCATCAGCTCCATGTCTCTCCTGTGCTGAGGGCTCCAGAACTGGATGCAGGGCTCCAGGGGAGGTCTGAGCAGAGCAGAGCAGAGGGGCAGAATCACCTCTCTCCAGCTGCTGGCCACACTTCTCTTGATACAGCCCAGGATGCCATTGGACTTCTTGGCTGCCAGTGCCCACTGCTGCCTCATGTCCAGCTTCTTAGCCACCAACACTCACACGTCTTTTTCTGCAGAGCTGCTTTCCAGCACCTCATCCCCCAGCCTGTATTAATAGCTAGGGTTGTTCCGACCCAGGTGCAGGACCCTGCCCTTAGTCTTGTTGAATCTCATGAGGTTCCCCTGGGCCACCTCTCCAGCCTATCTGGGTCCCTCTGGATGACATCCCATCCCTCCAGCCTATCAACAGCACCACTCAGCTTGGCGGCATCTGCAATCTTGCTGATGGTGCCTCCATCCCATTGTCAATATCATTAATGAAGATATTAAACAGTACAGGTCCCAGTACAGACCCCTGAGGGACACCACTTGTCACTGCTCTCCATCTGGACATTGAGCCATTGACCACCACCCTCTGGATGTGACCATCCAGCCAATTCCTTATCCACTGCACAGTCCACCCATCAAACCCATAGCTCTCCAACTTGGGGAGTAGGATGTTGTGGGGGAGTGGATGCAGTGTTCTACTAAAATGAGTATTGCTTTAAATGTACATCAGGCTAGCCCCAAAACTCCTTAGAGTGAGAGTCAAACTCTATTGAAATAATTTGGCGCCCTTTCATTATGCCTTACTGCAAAGTTACCATCAAATGTATGGACAACGTGTGGTAGACAAAACTAAGCCTGCTATGTTTTTACAATTTAAAAAACCAGTCTTTTCAACAAAATTTTGCTCTGCTGTAGAATTAAAATTACATTTTATTGTATGTATATCCTTACATGTAAAATTTAACATGATCCAATGAGAGCAGCAGAATAATATATAAAAAAGTCATTTTCTCTTATACTGCTTTATGATATGTTATCCTTTTTTCTTTTTTTTTTTTTTTGTTATCCTTTTCTGGCAGCTAGCACCTCTGAATGACATTTTCCCACTGAACTATTTTTAGCTGAAGCAAAATCAGTATTAGTTTGTAAGACTGGGAAAGGAAAAAAAAAAAAAAAAAAAAGACTTCTAAATTTTCAGTTATCAGAAGTTAGAGAGATGAAGGGAAAGTTTCTTGATAACCAAAGTGTTTTTCAAGGATAAACAATTACTTAATTTGCTCTAAAGTGTATTCTGACGATGATTTTACAACATCTTTACCACACTGATTTAAGTTCCACGCAGCTGCAGAGAAACACCATGGCTAAGAATTATTTATGACTACCCTGGAGAGGAGGCTCACTGTAGATCTGTGGCTTTAGCCTGGTCCTCCATGGAGAAAGACTCATAGCTCCAGTGACTGAGGAACCTTAAGGGGGTAGCTGCAACCCCAGTCTAGAGCCAGGTGATACCATCTGAGCCCCTGTATCCTTCAATCTCGTATCATCTCTGAGCCCTCAAATCCTTAAATCTCACATCATCTCCAGTGGCTACCACAGATTTAATTTTCTGCAGATTTTTTTTTTCCACTTGAGAAGGGTGTGATAACAGAATAAAATTATTTCCGTTCACTTCCAAAGAATATACAAAATCCATTTCCCGTGCAAACAAGAGCTAAAGAGCAAAGTGTGGGTTTGTTGGTTTGGTTGGGTGGGTTTTTGTTGTTGTTGTTGTTGCCTACCTGGGTTTTTTTGATTGGTTGGTTTTGGTTTTGTTTATTTGAAGGCTTTTTGTTGTGTGTGCTTCTTCGTTAGTGAAAAGCTACCTCTTCAAACTTTTCCTCAGTCACTGACAGGGTTCACAGTAGTCTGTCCCGGCCAGAGTTTCTCTGTGTCACAAAGATGCCACCGACTATATTGTAACTCTCCCACGTCCTCCTTGTTTTTTTCACTCCAAATTCAGAGAAATGTTGTTTTGGACCCTGGCTAGACTCCCACACAGACCCTGCCTGTGCTCTTTTTTTAATTCAGCTCCGTCATTAAGGTATATTGACTGAGTTTGAATGGCAGGTGTGCTGTTCGACTGCTTGAAAAGAAAGAAGTTCCTTCAGTTTCTGCTCTTCACCCTGATGAAAAGCACCACACTGCCCAGCTCTCTGATCAGAGGCAGAAGGAAGCTGCAGACATGATTTCCTGCACAGCCCACCGGGAGTCCAGCACCCCAGCCCTTGCACAGCCCGCCTTGGAGCATCCCCCCTCTGTGGGCCCTCTTTTAGAAGAGAGCCACATCCTCCCGAGTCCAGGACCGTGGCAGGCCACAAGGCAAGGCTGGACTGGCCGGTGCCTCCCATCAGCCCGGCCCTCAGCTGCACATCTACAAGTATCCTTTGGCCCTGCCTGCAAACTATTGCAAACTGGGTTATGAAACCTGAAATAAACAGGCACTTCAATGAGTGACTTCTGTATTACTAATTCACAAATACCCCCAAAAAAAGTGTTTTAATGATGATAGTGCAATTGCTTGCACATTTCTTAAGTATGTAAAGGGGTGCTGCAGTAGCCAGTCACTGCTAAGTGTTGTATTAATCTGAATTAGATCTTCATTAACCCACACTGCTCTATACTGAACCTAGAACAGAACAGTTCTGAATTTCTTACAGCCCGGTGCAAGGAGAAAACTGACATTTTGAATTCACGTGAATTGCCCAAAACTTAGGAACAGTTACCAAATCTGTTACAGATTTAATAAAAGGCATCTACTTGGGACATACATTTTTAGCTATGCTTGATCAAATTAAATAGTCTAAGCATGTGAAATATTGCAATATGTGAAACTTGCCCTTTCTTTATTTGCAGAGTGGTACATAGAAGTACATAAACAACTTTATATGTGCAAGTACAACTGGGTTCTCCTCATCTGCATAAATACTTGCATGAACATTTGTGGTATTTGGGCTTTTCCTTGTAGATTTTGGCTCTGTGAAAAATCCATAAACTGGGATTCCAATAATGCAAACACTTGCATATCTGAGTTAATACTGCACGTATGAATAACCTAATTGAACTCGTATGCACAAAATTATTCACATATGGTAGCAGGATCATGGCCAAAAGAATATTGATTACAATGACATATTTACTCATTTCATTTAAAATGAGACTGACCCACAAAGTGCAGGCCTAATGCTGCATCTTCTCAGTGTGGGGTGTTCTGAACAAGATCTTGGTCCTAGTCCATTTCGCACACAATTAACATTTTAGATAGTTAATTTGATTGTCTATTCTTATTCGCCAGAACAAAATGCATGACTTTAATCACCAAATAACACCTGGATTATTCATCTCATCCCCCTACGATTAAAGAAAACATGATTGTACATACTCCAGTATAATAGGAAAGCTCAATTTAGTAACTTACTACCTTAATGTAATGACCCTTTTCCTCTGAGAACTGGTTTTGACTCCAATCCAAACTAAGGCAGAGGAAACTCATTTTGACTGTAATGGCTACAAGTATAATGAGATTAGGCTGACAGAACCCTGTTCTCTCCTTGCAGTCCAAAGGTATTCAGTTCAAAACCTCCTTCATTTGGAGGGGGAAGGTACTAACATCAGACCCAGTGGTCATTCACCAACCCACACAAAACACACTCCCATTTTGTTTCATCAAATGGACTTCTGTGATGAAAAATACTGCACAAAACCGTGCTAGCACACAGAGTAAAGCTTCCATAATGCCCCTCTGTAATCTTCGGTCCCACTCTAAAGAGCAATATATTTTGAGATAGTAAGTGCCTATTTTGGTAATTTAATCCTCCTTCTTTCACCTGTTTTTAGCACCCAAACTATCCTTCTTGTTTCAGTTGGAACCCTGCTTTGTGAAACATAACATCTCTCAGGCGAAAGTCCAGTATTGATAAATCAGCTGTGTTTTGAGAGGTTGTTTCAATTCTTCTATATTGAAAAATACATCCTGCATCTCTGACACAACTATAAGAGATCATTGTGCCTTTTCAGATTAAAAAGCTATTCATAGGATAAATCTTTTTAACATAAATATTTGTAAATTATCATGGTGTGCTGTCCAGGAAGAGCTGCAGATCACTGTAGCAGACAGAGCACTATCCCTTTTTCTCGGGTAAGAGGCAGGCTGTCACACAGTATGAGTGGAAAGGACTCCTAAACTTCAGTACCAGCTGCTTTAGCAGATGGCCATCATGCTCCTTTTTTTTCAGTAGTTTTACATTATTTAAAGAACGATCACTAGAAAAACACGTGTTCTCTCTCACTGAAAACTGCAGAGAGCAGAGCACTGCTGTGATCTTAAAACACTAACTACACATTTTCAGGGAAGAAGAAAAAAAAAAAAAGGCAACAAATCAAAGGACTAAAAGCTTCCATAATCTTTCAGGAGGAAACATGCACAGTGTTTGTCTAATCAGTCAGTCCCCGTGTGAAACCAATAGGAGTATTGTTCCTCATAGAAATCCTCCAAGCACTAAATCCATCAGACTTAGAGCTTGTTAAATCTGAACCTGTGAATAATATGTCATCAATCTCCTTATACTTCCTAACGTTCTTGTTTCTGATCTCCTGTGATCAGTGCTGCTTATTAACACGGCCTGTGGTGCACCACAGACACCATTACAAACGTGCTGTTAAATCAATCACTGGGTGGCACCCAAGAGCCAGCAACGAGATGTATTGAATTGCAGACACTCTAATACACATATTTTAACAATTTCCTCCGTCTTCAGTGAAATTATGCTAATATTTTAGTTGAGTTTCCTTAAGTCTGGAACTCAAATTAAGTCTGTCTGTTTCTTTTTTATGATAGTGCTTGAAATCACTTGCAGACAAGGGGTTGTTGGACCATGAGATTTATAGTGGTAATGCCACAAAGGTGAAACACATCCTGAGGAAGAGGAAAGCAATCTGTATAGCCAGTGTTTTCACTGCAGTAAAGTTTATAGCAGTATTAAGGGAATAGTTGCAAATCAGCTTGATGGTGTTGATTTCATTGAGAATAAGTATATTTACACTTGCAAGCTTTCTCTTAAAAATTTTTAGTGTGTTTTACAGAATGGGGTTAGCAAAGGTTGAATATGAGAATATTTTGGGAGTGACAAAATCTGTTTTTCTTTTTCCCACCCATCCTTCTAATTTACTTCACAAAAATGGTTTTATAACAGCTCCTTAGGGGCTGAGTAAAGGTTCAGCCATTTTACTGATGTTTCTGAAGATGCTGCAGAATCTTTTACGTTCGGGTGCTTTTGGTTATGATGTAGACACATGTGGCAAGTAAAATACAGTGTACAAATACCAAAAGCCATCCACTTCCTCCACTGGCTCCATACCACCACTTAATTACCTGGAAGGCTGAGGTTAGAGTATATCATTTCCAAATATAAACCATGCAGGTTATAATTTATCCTCCCTGCTGGCAACTGAACTGTTCACACCTAGCTGTGCCTCTGTAGTACATGAACCTGTCTTCTGCAGAACATCTCAAGATTCAGCCACTTTGGGGCAGGGGAGGAACCCTTAAAACATAAAGGTGTAACAGCTACACAAGTGTACTGGAGGACAAGAAACCAGCTGTTTTCTTCAAATAATATTCCGGTTGAGAGATCATATTTCTTGAAGGACACAAGTCTAAAAACCTTTTCCAGAGTGAATGGAGGGACTAGCAGCAACAAAATCAGAACTAGAAAGAAGAAGATACTGTGGGAGGGCTTGCAGGGACTACTTCCAGCAATGGCTAAAGAAGGGTGCATAACGGTGAATTATGCAACAGCAGCTGCACCCAGTGCAAAGGGACGGCTGGAGTGTACACATTGCAGGGGCTGGGATGCTGGTCAGCAGGCAGAGAAAAGGCAGTGGAGAGGGTCCTTCAGATGTCCATTTCAAAGGTGTGTTATCTAAAAACACAGATGAGGGCAGGGGCTTGTGTGTCCTAAACCATGATGAATATAAACCCATTCTCTTTCCTCCTCTCCTCAAATACACCCAGAAGTGTCCTGCTGCCGAGCATTTTACCTTGTCAGATCTTCAAAGGTTGACCAAAGGCTGGTGCTGTGTTGTCCTAGCAGCCCACATTCCCAGACTGGGCTCACCACAGCCCAAGCAGCACAGGTATCACCCCCACTGCTTCCCACTACCCTGCTGCCTTTTCCCCTGCTCTTCTCCTCCTGTTCCCTTCACACAAACCCAATCTTCATGTCTTTCCTTTTCCGACCAGAACAGGATTCCAATTAACATTTGCCTTTGGGATGGTGTACCCTCCACAGCGTGGAGCAAGGCAGGGTCACAGACCTCACTTCCTTCCTCCAGCTAAGTGCAATGGTGCAGGCCACACAAAGAGGCCTGTCCTTGTTCCTCCCCACCTTTGTTTCACAAAAAACACTCCTACAGTCCAGATCTAAAAGAGCAAGGCAACCTCTAGCCCTATAAAGCTATGACAAACTCATTTTTGACACGAGAACTCTGCTTTAAGATATAACATGCCTAACTTTTCTGTCACCAAATCACATATAATAAAAAGTTAACATGCCCATTCATATATGTGCATTCTTTGGAGTACATGAAATAGAGCACCAATAGCTTGAGAAATTAAAATACTCTAGAGACAAAAAGGTTAAGTCTTTTCATATATATATAAAAAAAAGCTCCTATATAATTCCTAAGCATTTCTATTTCAAGGGGTAGGAAAGACGTCTGGCTTTGAAAATAAAATATTTAAAGTTATATCCTTGCAATGACCTTTTTTCTATAATGAAAAAAAATTTTACTTTTATAGGGAGCAATGAATAGCTAGCTATGATAGTTATTTTTTTCCTCTCATTTTAAAGAGCAATAGGTCTATTCAAGATATGTGGTTTTGTTCTGAGTTCTCAACATTTTCTAGTTTCCATTTTCCTTAGTATAATGTGTTTGCTTATACCTTGGAGTAGGAAATTAATATAAATTACTTGTTCCAATCCCACAATTTAGGTGAGGGCTTTTTTTCCCCTCAGATAATCTTTTAAGAGCACAGCAGTCATATTAAAATGTCTTTATATTGAAGAGTTTTCTTCCTGTCCCAGTTCTTACAAAAATATAATTTATAATAATGCAGAGGCTGACACTGTATTTCACAATTTCCATGCCTCTGTGCAATGCAGACTCAAGGCTGGTTATCAGATGGCAAGAAACAAGAAAAGTGGACAGAATAGGAAAAAAATAAAATGATAACTCATTTCTAGAAAACCTGGTTAAATTGCAGGGACAAGACTGTCAAAACTAACTTTTTTATCCCTGTAGAGCTGTGGATCACTAGGTTTGAGTTTATTTCTGATCTATATGCTCAGGAGGAAGACCAGAGCCAGTGGAAGTTTGTGACTTCAAAAGTTAATTAGACTCAGAACAGCAGAGCTTGGTTATTCCTTGTCAGATCTCCATGGCAAGCTTATGCTGGTGTGCAGATCACCGCCTCCCTCCCCTTCCAATCATGAATGCATCCAGCTCTGCATATTGTTCCCTACGAGGCACCACCTAACAGATCTCCTCCCCATGCTGAGGCTGTTCTCAGGAGTCCCAGAGCTACACAGAAAGCTCTCTTGCACTTTTTCCCTATTAAAGATCATCACACCCTGCTTATCCCTCTCCTTCACCACTAAATCTAGTCCCTAAGCCACGCGCAACCGCAGTCTCATCTGTTGGAGTTTTATTTTGAAACCCATAATTCTATGCTTTCCTCACACAAACAGCAAACTTTTCTCTCCGTAAAGATACCTCCTTTGCTGGGATGGCTCCAGGAGAGAGCCACGTGGCTGAACCTCACTTGTGGGGGCTTGCAGACGAACCCAGAGCTGTTTTCCATACAGGCTGTACTTAAGGGGCAGGGAAGATGAAGACTCCTCACATAGTGCAGTCATAATTAGCCACTGCTCACAATTGCTTTGAAAACGCCATTATTTACAAGAACAGCTGTGATAGCAGCAAAGAGTTTCAGCTGTTTAGCTTCTCTAAAAGATGAAGACAAGGAGCTTTCAGTAAGGTTTTTCCAGTTATGGAATTCATCATAAGTCACCACAGCATAAGTTTGTTGACTTTCTGGTCACACAACAAAGCTATTTGATCTGCTATGTTTTAGAAAGACAGAGATGATAAGATGGCTTCATATTAAAATTGTTTGACAGATTATGTAAATATCAGTCCCATTAGGTTTTTTTAACATATATATTAAGCATCTGAAACATTCATAAATGGCTCAACCTTGACCAGATCAGTAAGTTTTAGCTTAAAACAGAAATTATTGAAATGGAAATCAAACTTTCCTTTCCCTAGGCAGGAGAGAAGATCAGGAAACTCAGAGGAGACCTTAATGATTTAATGATGCAGCAAAATGAACACTGATATAAAACAATATCAACTTATACTCACCCCACTGACTGTGCTGTACCCATAATAACCAGGAAAGTAGACTACAGGAGAAATAAAAGGTGGAGCAGGGTCAGAAATAGCTTCAGATCTCTCACCCTTCCTCCTTTATAAGGAGCTGCTGTTAATGGAGTTGGAAGCACCTGGAACCAACTCGAGGCAGCTGCCCTGGCTGACTCCAAACTGCCCAGGGCTCTATCCCAGACAATCCAGGACAATGTCTCAAACATTCCAGGAAAATATAAGCTGAAGGATAAATGTGCTAAGTATAAGGTCATACTAGTTTTGGATGCTGTAATTTAATTTGTATTACTAGTTTTCCATTATTAGTAGAGACATTTTAATCATAATCTTTACATAAGAACATGAAAAAGTTCTACATTGAAATACTAAGTTATTATGTGATATAAAAATGTGAAATTCACTGGCCACCTCTTCCTACAGTGTAGATAAAAATGTAATGTTCTTTCCCCATCACTGGAGAATTTTGTTTTTGTAAAACAAAAAGCTCTCTCTCCTTGACTGCTCACTCTTCAAAGTTTTTAATCTCCTAAATTAGACCTGTCTCTTTAAGATCTTACCCCATGGTGGACACTGCAAATGAAGGTGGTGCTAAAGCCCCCCATCTCTCTTGGAAGCCATCACTCTCCTCAGGAATCCCACTCCAGAGCCTCCCTGACTGTGCATGTGGGAATGACCAGAAGCAGTGATTCTCCATTGTTTTATTTGGGGAATTTAGAAGAAAATCAAAGCTGTTGAGCTCTGATTTTTTTCAAAACATACAGAGTAAAAGCCACAAGCAAGGTAAGTTGTCACCCTGACTGCAACCCAGGAATTTCTCAGAACTTATCCCCATTTCCAAGTCCAAGGAAAGATTGTTGCTCCCTAAAAATGAGTTCTTGTTTGCTCACAGCTAATATGTCACTTTCTCCCTATGTCCTCTAGGGACTTGCTGTATAACAAGCTTAGGAAAGCAATTGTGAGCAATGTTCACACAGGCTTAGCAGCTTGATTTCACCTCCTTCTCACAGTTGCATGTGTCACAGTCCATTTGGATCTCATATTTACAGGACAGTGTTTTCTGTGGATGCAAATTTTGAATACATACATTGTGAACAAATATTTTCATATTTAGGCAGAAGACTGCTGCTGACAGTGCTTTGAGTCAGTAAGTTATATTTCTCCTTGCATTTCTGATTATTTTGGAAACTAGGCAGCAGTTTGAATAGTGACAATTAAAGCAACAATGTAATGAGAAATATTATCCACTTCAGATCTACTTAAACTTGTCACATTCAGTAAATATAGTACAGAAAGAACAGCTAGGAAACATAAATGTCTGTGCAGTAAATTTATATTATTCCAAACAGCTATCTCAAATGAGGTCAGCAGGGTGCATTCTCCATTTAAAAGAGTCATCCAGACTCAACAAAAGGCATTATACACACATTGGATCCTTCAAAGAAGAACAAAACACAGTTGGCAGGCAATTTACACAAATACTAGCTTGTCAGTTAATCCTTATATCTGCATGGCAGGTATTTATTGTAAACTAGGGATCGCTCTAGTTCACATTGCTTATGCCTGATTTGATCTTAGTGTCTTGAATAGACAAGTGGCACAGGTACATGGACTGAAGGTCAACACAAGAAAGAACTTTTTCTCAGTGAGGGTGACAGAGCTCTGGAACAGGCTGCCCAGGGGGGTTGTGGAGTCTCCATCTCTGGAGAC
The DNA here is from genome assembly GCA_013401355.1 of Ceyx cyanopectus. Taxonomy (NCBI): domain Eukaryota; kingdom Metazoa; phylum Chordata; class Aves; order Coraciiformes; family Alcedinidae; genus Ceyx; species Ceyx cyanopectus. Next base: position 18,661 of record VYZU01083921.1, read on the forward strand.
ACTTAAGACCCGCCTGGATCTGTTCCTGAGAGACTTGGTCTAGGTGATCCTGCTCAGGCAGGGGGGTTGGACTAGATGATCTTCTAGGTCCCTTCCAACCCCTAATTTCTGTGATTCTGTGATTCTGTGAAGGGTCTATGCAATACTTATCTACATAAGCATCTGTGTAAATTTTTGGGCTAGGAAATACGCCACCACTTCAATTCTGCTGTGAAGACTGGGTGGTCGAACAAAAGTCTTGGTGGTATTAATGCGTTTAAACTGGGGCTAACAGCCACTACTAAACATGCAAAGTCAAGATGCTCACGCTCGCACTGGTAAATTTGGAATAGCTCCTCTGGTTTAAGTGTATGACTCAGATTTACATCACTGGAGAGGGAAGTTGAATGCAGTCCTGATCTTATCACAAGGAGAATAATCTGATCTACTATGTACATTCAACTCACCACAGAGTGCTCCCAAAAAACCTGAAAACCGAAGCTGTCTACTCTCATCTCACAGCTGGACCATGGGCTGCCACTGCTCCCTCCTCTGTGGCTTCAGAGGGCTGCAGGCAGTGCAAATGACTTTATTAAGCAATGCAAAGTGTAATAAAAAGCCAGGAGAAGCAGGCAGAGATGCAGGCAGAGACAGATCACCTCCGAGGTGGCAGGATAGAAGAATAGGAACCAAAGCAGACAGGCAGGAAGCAGAAATGCACCGTTTGGATGTGGGAACATGTTCTTCCTCTTTGCCTAACCCCCATGCAATGTGTGTGTGTGTTTGTGAGAAGTTAGGTTGAAGGGAGGCTGCAGGAGATGCTGGGGAACAGAGGGGATATGTCCTGGAGCCTCTGGAAACCCAAAGAATCTTCTCACAGCACAGGAACTGAAAAGTAAGGGATTTTAGTGAATACAGCTCAGTAGTTCAGGGAAACATCTTCACAGGTTGTCCTCTGAGGCTCTGCATGTCTTCCCTCTATAGGTGCAGCTGCAAACCAATTGCTGCCTCTTCTCTCTCTTCCTACAGTTTCCACTGAGTGCCTTTATATTTGAAGAGTTCTCTAACCACGTTTAATCCCATCCCACATTAAACAAAGAAGTGAAAAGTTATGTGAATTGTGTTTCCCTGGGATTTCCCACAGTGAGGGAGTGATCATTGCTGCAAAGCTGTCTTTTCATGCTTTGTTAACAGATATTTATATTCCATAAATACTATCTCATGCTCTGCCCCTTTCCTACAATGCCACCACTTTGCTGGGAAACCTAAAGCCTCATCGGTCCTTTAACTTCCTTTATAGTCTGAATCCAGAGCAAATAGCGCTGCATTGAGAAAGATTGTTTGAAAGATTATGTTACTCGATTAAAGGGATTTATTCTACCTTATCAACTTCCTTGTAAACATTTTCATTTGAATTTTCAAGGACAGGAGTCCATTCTCGTAACAGGCTTGGGCCAGGCTCCTTCATACCATCTGACATTTCTTTATGTGACTTGTCGAAGAAAAAAATTGAAGCTTCTTTTGTCAAGTCAAGTGTCAGTATCGGCATCAGAAAACCCAGGTCTCTGTCAACATGTTTAGACATCACCTGGCCCTCTGCTGATGACCTGCCTTACACAAATGAGAAGCATAAATGCTGCTGCTATCCAGTGAGGTAATAGATAAGCATTGCTGCTCAGAGGCTAAGATAAAAATATCATCTGAAGAACAGTGACATGAGCATCACAAGGCCACCTACTAAATATCTTCCTGAATGGTGGCCATCAGGCCATGGAAACAACAGTGTTCAAAGCCCAATTGACTCTGACCTACACTGTGCATCCAGAGCAGCTTCACTGTTTGAAAGCCCTAATGGTGTTAGGAGGGGTTCCTTTACAGGTCTCATAATTTATAGGTTTCAAGGAAAAAAGGAATCACTGTGGTGCTATCATCCGACCACCTGTGTGACGTGGGCTTCAAGGCCAACCCAATTAACTGCAGAAACAGTAACAGAATCTCTGTTTGCACAGTAAAATCTCTGTTTTAGTCAGTAAAAAATCAAATGAAGTATCTACAGCACTCGTGGCTGATGCACGGGTGATGCCCTGCTGCTGTGACCCTCCTACATGCCCAACACGTGCAACTGGGACCTTTGTTTCTCCTGCCACGTTGCTGTGGTGCTTCCCCCCACTGCAGGGCTCTCCACGCTCGCAATTGGCATTTCAGATTTCAGAAAGAAGCTGTGTCATGGAGGCACAACAGCGCTCGTTTTTAGATGGTGTGCCTTTCATCATCAACCAACCTCCTTCAACAAGCTTCCACTTGAGAGATCTGAAAGCTCAGAAAGAAACAATATGCTTTGATTCAAATAATGGCGCTTTCTTGGTACCTGTGTATTACTGTGGTTTGGAAGAGATAGTCATAAAAAGGGTGTTTTTCCTATTCACACATAGAGATTGTTCACATTTGATTTAATTTTATTTTTTTTTCTCATGATACCCTTACTTTAACCTAATACCACTAATCCACTGATGGATTTTTGGCAATGTACAATGTAATCCAGAGGTTTGGGACTGCATGCATTTGTCACATTTGGGAATTTATTTGATGCATCTGGGAAAGCGAGAGAGATGGAAGAGATGAGCAAAGAGAAATTAAAAATAAAATCCTTTTGCATTGCAACCCGTCCAATAGTTAAACAAAGTTTGCCTTTGCATCTCCCAAAAATATCAATCAAGTAAATAACACTGAGTTCACCCTTGGCTGGCATTGACACGGTACTGCTGCTCCAGTATTAACTACCATGGAGCTGCAAATAAGAAATAGTTTCGAGATTTTGTTCAGAAAGATTTGTAGCAGACTTAGTGACCAAAAGCATGTTGTACGATGGCCATCCATGTGTGAGATGAGTCCCCTTTACTCAGCTTCGAAAGGGATATCAGTGGATTCAAACAGCTTCCAACAGCACAGAAAAGATACATGGCTCTTGAAGGAGTGCTCACATGCTTAAAGGTAAGCATGTGTATAGCTTGCATAGTCAGAAGTTTACAGAGAGCAAAGATTTTAGAATTAAGATAGGTCACCCATTCAAGGTTCAGTTTATGTGTCACATGGGAAAAACAATTTTGCGTGTTATTTTAGGGACAGGAGGGCTCTCCACGACAGCATGTCTATTTTTGTTTATTCACAAAAGTCCAGTTAGCCCACCATAGAGCCTTTAATGGTGTTGGTTACAATAAGGAAGAGTATATAATGCAAGTTACAGGAAGCAATCCATCCCTTAGTACATCTTCATAGTTTACAGAACTTAACAGCTCAGGAGTTTCCCGAGTCTGTGGTTAAATACGAGCAATTGTATTAATGGACTTAACCTCTAGAAATGTGTCTAGTCCCTTTGTGAGCTGGTTCAGGTCTTTGGCCTTCTCAACATCCTATGCCAATGAGTTCCAAAGTTGAACTATGTGCTATGTCTGAACATTCCTCCTTAGATTTTCTTTAAAAACAATGCCTAATAATTTGATTGAGTACGTTGTTATTATAGAAAATAAATTATTCTCTGTTTAACTTCTCAGTACCATTTGTTAAAGATACATTTGTTTGAGATGCAAACTCCTATCAGTGTCCTATCGTATTTTATGGGAATTCAGAGACAACTCTTCCCCCAGAAGAAGAACCCTGCTCTACTCTGTCTCTTGCTCTGTGGCAGCTGGTGTATGCCTGTGACTGCCCTTGTCTTGTTCAGTGGGGTGCCAGGGTGCAGGGGGTGTTCAAAAGATGGGACCATCAAGATTTGGCATAATTATAGTTCCTGTTCCTAAGGCTTTCTCCACAATTGCTAACGTTCCATGGCATTCGACCAATCCTGGGCACTAAGCTGGTTTGTTCATCTAGGAAACAATGACTCCCAAACGTCTCTTGATGGCTCAAACCTAATTTCAACCTTTCATATGGACCATTTGGGTTGTCTGTTTGCATATGGACAGCCCTTGTAATGTGTTTCTTATCAGCCCTGCGACCAGGCATAAGACCATGATTAAGGATTGAGGCTTTATCCCTGTGGGAAGTGGGACCACAACTCAGGGAGGAAAGAAGGGAAAAATACTTTGACTTAAGCAGAAAGAATATATGGTGGTTACCTGTCTGATCTGCTGTTTCTGAGACCTAAGATGGAACAGCGTGTTGAAGACATTTTAAGATATCAGAATGGGTCTAAGTGGCACGTCTGTCCCAGTCTCTCGTGACACCCTATTGGGACTGTTTTCCAGTGTGCTGTTTCAGGGTCTGTGCGCAGAATGGGAATCAGGCACCACCTACCACCTCTGCTCTGTGACATCCCTGATTGGTTCCTGACATAGTCCAAAGGTACTTTAGTAATACATCAGGATGGTGATGAATGAGAAGTCTTTCTTTACTTGAATCTATTATCTAAAAGCTTCGTGTTAAAAAGAAATGTTTGTCTTGATGGAAAAACATTTCACCATTCCTCACCCGTTTTTACAAATCTACACTTACTCTGGCAAAGATATCCACTGTCATTTTAAATGAAAACTGACTGAATGCTACATAAGTTTAAAATTAACTCATACTGCAGTTAGAATTTATTGTAAGGCAGCTGGTTTTTATTCCTGTTTTTTTAGGAGAACATATGGATTACAAGAGAACCTATTACGTATCTCTGAAGTGTATCTGAGAAGCTGTGTCACTTTACTCTGAGCTCTGTCATTGAATTTCTGTCTGAGCATCTTAGTCTCCTGTAGACTCCAATCAAGTTACAAGAAGATAGAAACCAGAAAAGCATTTCTTAAGCATTCTTGAAAATATAACTGGGTGAAGAGGAGAGTTTCCCAGCTAAATTAGCCCAGGCTGTTCCCTTTCTTGCCACGGTCAATAGAGACTAAATGTGCACACTTGAATGGGTGAACTGGGGATCATTGACTCTTCACCTCACCTCAGTGCTACCTGGTACAGGGGATAACCTCTTACACAGCAGTATCTTCTGAAAAGATTCATGGCCCGGTTTACAAATGCTTTTATTAGATTACTTGCTAGTCCTAAGTCTATGGCAAATACATTGCTGTCACTGTGTTCGTTTTATTGTGTTATGGTGGCAGAGCTTTCTCCAGCCGTGAGACACAGACAGCACACGGCTGTCAGCCGCGCCTGCGATGCCCTCCAGCAGTTCCAGGAAGGTGAGTGGAAAGAGCTGAACTTGCTGGAGGTGATGGCGATTTCTGGGCAGGCTGAGTGCAATTAACTGGCTGGCAATTGGCGGAGGATACTGTGGTTAGTGCCCCTCCTCTCCTGAGAAGCACATGGGATCCTTAGCAACCACAATGGTCAAGATTTCAGGGCTTAGTTTAATTACCGGGAAACGCTCTGTACCTTTAACACGGGAGAAAGGAGAAGTAGTTTGGAGTGTAGAATGTGTGTGTTTTAAATGCCATTTGATAGCCATTAAGGGGTCTATGCTGGAGCAGATGTTTTCTTGTTTAGAAAAGTTATGAAGCAGAAATTCTGTTGAAAGAAGCTTCACTGGAACACAATAAGAGCTTTCATTTGTTGGCAGCTGCCACTATGAATGTTACTGGTCTTTACAAGGAAGAAAATGTAATATTTCATCTTATTAAATCGCAGAATTAGTCTTTACTTGTTGCACTGTTGCAAGCTTCTCAAGTGTTGCACTGTGTTTTGTTTTATAGTGTACTTCATCTTACTACCTGCTAATTAAGACACTGACTCTGTAAACACTGCTTTTGAGTTGTCATTGCACTCCTTGTCTGTGCATTTTAAGCAGTGTCTGCTGACACTAAAGACAAATATTCACTGTTTTCAACTATATCAGGTTTGATTCATAATAATTTACAGAATCCTTAGTGTATGAGAGACAAAAGCATACTCGGATCGTTACATTTCAAGTTATTTGCAAAACTAGCAGTAAAAACTATCTTCAGACTTCACAATATGAGCGCTTTTATTGTGAGTTTGCAACATAAATATGTCAATTCTGAAGGAATAAAGACATTTTCTAGCATTGACTTTTAGGATGCCAATACTAGAACAAATCGCCGATTAATCTTGAGAAAATAAATTATCAGAGAAATGTGAAGCAGTCAGAAGGAAATTATATTATTTCAGTACATGAAGCTTCACTGAAGGTGAAGCATTAGTGAAAGATTTCATCTGACCTACCAACCACCACTTTTAGCACTGATTACACGTTTGTGACTTGAACTGGAGACATAAATCAGACTACTGCTGACAAATCCAATTAATTTTGTGATCACAGAAAAGCAGCATGACTTTCTGGTGCAATTTGCACTTGCAAACAGGAAGGCAGAGTACCAGCATGTCTGGAAACTTACTTTTGAAAACACAGCAACACGCCTCTGCAGACCTATAAAGTGGAAATAATTTTTTTTAATTTCCATGAAGAATAGCTGTAGAGAAAGTTTTCCAAGGAAAAAATAAAATTTTTAGGAATGACAGTCTAAGACGGTGGTGTGCTAAGAAGGAGAAGGGTCCTATAGTCAGTTAGTGGAACTTCTGTGGTGGGATGAAGACTCCAAATGGCAATAAGCACTTTTAAGGTAATACAGTTCAGAGTTCTATTCCCATTGTTTCAGTATTTAACTCTGGTGAAAATAACTTTTTTTGTTATGTCTGCATAGGAAACTCATTTTCCAGAGAGATTCCAAAAGTCAGTTTTATCCTTAAAATGTTTCCTCCTGTGTATCCTTTTTTCTCAGATATCAGTGATCCAGTGGTTTGAATGAATGACCAGACCAGATTTTGCCATGGATACAGCAGTAGGTGATCCCTACCACATGATCAGGTGACGGAAAAGAATTCCAAAATCTGTAATTATAAATCTTATGTCCTCTTTGGAGAGGCAAGGAGATCACTGCATGAGATACAGAAGGATAAAGGGAGTGCTGCACTTTGCATTTTGCAGTACTGCAAAATAATTCTGTATTTTTCAGAGTAGAATACCTGTTTTCCCACCACCTCCTACACTACCAGACCACTTTCCTCTCAGATTAGTAGAGCTGTAATGGAAAGACAATACTCTGTCTTTTAAAAAAGTAATGTTGTTTTGTTTTGTTTTGTTTTTAATAAATCCAAAAGAGCAAACATATTTTAGTAGAACACCACCAAGTAATGCAGCAGTCAAATGAATCTCTGATCCAAAATGACTCGGGCTTGCTCTGAATAGTGGTTGTGGATGGGGAAACCAGACATTTTGCTTGCAGACTGAGTTACACAAATACTCTTTTTTTTTTTTTTTTTTTAAGCACAGCGAATGTTTAAACACTATCAACAGGCCTCTTAGGGTTTTTTTGTGGCAGTCCAACGTTAAGCCTAGCTGTTGTACTTGCTAATTCTCAGGGCAAAATCTCATTTGTTCCACAGGACTCTTTTTCTTGTTTGACATGTGTTCTCCAGTGGGAATTCCATCACCCTTTGATTTAATTCTTCCAGATGTTTCATGCATCCTATTATGAGCCTCTTCAAAGAAATAATAGTCACTAGTCTAGAAAGCAGTTGCGCTTTCATTTTTCCAGGGAAAGTAATAATTTTATGCTAGGAAATGGGAACAGAAAAAGTGGAGGGGTAGTTGAACATATCAGTGTCTATATATATTTATATATATAAATCAGTAATAAAGAAGTCCCTAAAATCTTGTCAGTTAAACCCAATGGAAATATACTACATTTAAGCAGTAGATACATACATAAAAAATACATTCTATATGAAGGTAACAGTATCCTTGGCAATAGTAGATTTAAAGCTTTTAACTTCTCCCCTTTCCTCATAATGATTTGCTTTGTGTTTACAAAGGGGTGTTGTTACAAAGAGAGGTAGTTTATTGCACCTGAAAGCCATAATGCCCTCATGAAAGACTAACAAAACAGATATTTGCGGAACAGTTTTTATATTTTAGCATTTAAGGTGATGTTACATTTCAAATAAAAGAGGTCAAAAGCTGGGATGAAACCTTGTGCTCAGTCAGAATGTCAAAGTTGCTCCTACAGTCCTTATCTTGTGGATGTTCCCATGCTGGCTACTTGTATCCCTTACTATGAGCAAATGCACTGCATGTATCATTCCCCTCCTCACACAGTGTTTTTCACCATTGCATGTAACTACTGTCTAGGCATCATTACCCCCATTTAATTCATTCATGACCTTTAGGCTTAGGAGGAAGGGTTAATTAGCTACTGCTGCAAAGATTTTTTGAAGTCGTGTTGTGCTTTTCCTGTTCCTTCCGATAGACATCATAGATTATTTTCTCCTCCTAAGTGTTTATAGAGTTTATCAAGCTAATACCCCTAATAACCTAATGTTCACGTATTTGGGTGCTGCTCTAATCACTGTCAGCGAGGGTGATGCAAAGGAGCGTGATTCTCTAACAGACAATAATGAAACCCTGTGATCTGCAGGGAGCTGCCAATTAGGCCAGGTTAACACAGTGCCTCCTGAATGTGAAGTTTACGGATGCAACCAAGTTTACACCCCTAATCTTATTCATCTTTACATTCACTGAATACCTGTGTTTTTATGGGTGTGTTTATATCCTCGTGTTGAGAGAGGAGTAAGATACTGCATGAGAGCAAGCAATGACACTCTTTAGTTCTGGTATTTTTATATATGTTCCCGTATATTAATATCGTTAAGTTAGTGATTAGTAGTGGTGTTACTACCAAGTGTATTATTTGGATACAATCTGTAATTAATTCCCCTCTCTAACCTTGCTTCACTTTCATTCTTCAAGTCTTGCTGGTAATGATGCTGCCATTATCTACCTCCTTGGAAATTAATTTGATATACATTGATTGGATTACTTGTTTTGACATTAGGTATCATATATTTCTTCTTCTGACAATACCTGCTGGTTTCCTTTGTCCCAATTTCCCTTTGTTTCTGGAGAAAGAAGCACTTTTCCAGAACCCAAACATCTCTGCATGATTTGAAATACTATTACTTACAGCTTAGTCAAGTCCTGAGAGCCAAAACACAGAGAGGTTCTGTTCTACCAGAATACAACTTTTTTCTCAGAGGGGTGATAGGCTAAATACTGAGTGAGTGTAACACGCACTGGTAGGGTAAGAGGGGAGGAAGGAGCCCAAGAGGAGAATGTCCCTAGAAGGAAAAGAAGAAATTGTATCTGTTGCATGAATGATGATTTCTTTCTTGATGAGCAAGTGCCCAGTTGTCACCTTCCCCAAAGGTACCCAAACTGGTAACTCCTGCTTTCTCCTATGATCAGGGATTGTACTCTATCTCAGAAAGAAGCAGGATGACCCAGTGTGAACTGACTAGGGGTAAAATGAGTGACAGAAGGATTCAGCAGTAATTCTGCACTTCCTTGATTTTGTCAGTTTAAAGTTGACCTCTTAACACTAATGTAGATTTTGTCATTTATTTTTTATGCCTGGTGTACTTGCCTTAATACAGGAACAACAGTTCATGCTGAGTGTTTTCTACATTATTTATATCCAATACTAAACCCCTTTGCACTACTTTAAGAGGTTATAAATTCACTGCAGCCCAGTGGATACATTAATGCAAAACTTCTGGCCTGCGCATTTTACTTGATGCGAATTGCCTATGATTTTCCACCCAAAACATTTTGCCAGCAATATACAAAAAGAGTTACAGAGTGTATTCATGACCAGTAATAAAAGCTTCCTTCCTGGGAATATTCACATCTCTAATAATAATTATCCACCAAAGTTTGTATCAGATATTAATTGTTCACATCATTCTATTATTCACGAAGCAGTGCTATTTCCAAGACTTTTACATCATCCAAAGTTCTGGCTGTAGAGAAGTGTAACAATTTTATTGCACACTGTCATATCAGCATACTGAGATTTCTGTTATATTTTGTCTTCTTTGCTTACACTTTGGTTAAAATGAGATAAACCTGCTATTATGCTATTTAAAAGTCATCCTAATGGTATTCAATTATGTCCTGTGAAATTAATACTGTAAAATACATCCACTTCATCCACAGTGCCCTATTTATTATTGGTCTTCCTTTCTTAGCAAAATGACATTTGTGGTTAAGACGATTGCTAGTTTTTTCAAGCACAGTCCTTTCTCACAAGAACTTGCACTTCAGGGCTGTTACTCCGCAAACTGTTATACACGTTGGTCTGCAGCATCTTGCAGGACTAAATATCAAATCATGTTGTGATGTAACAAAATAAAAGTAGAAAAAGAACATGTGCAGAGCTGAGAGAGCAGTGTGCACTACCTGAGGAAGTGTGTTTTCACCTTAGAGTTCTTGAGCGGGTGTTGGCACAGAGCACCTGTACTGAAAAGACCATTTTTGTCATGAGATAGATGTTAAATTCAAAAGGCAACAGGGTTGGACATTTGTTTGGAACCCACTGGTGTCACCCGCTTTATATGTGTGCAAACGTCCCTCCACCACCTAGATGTGCTGTCCCTTTGTGCAATCTCCATTCTGTGACCCAATCTGTACAGAGGAGCCCCTACATGAAGAACTTTCCATGTGGAGACACAGTCGTGTTGCAGATCTGGCATGGAAGTAGAGAGGCAAAGTGGTGGGTCTCAAAGGAAGGATGAGGTCAAAGCAAAGAAAGATGTGGGTAATGAAGCTGGGTTGCATGTAGCTACTTGGTTAAGACTCTCCTTTTGTAGCAGGAGCTGGAGGAGACAGCCTGCTGGTTGGGCTCCTGCTGTGGCTAGACAGATGAGGATTAGAGTGCTGCTATTAACTCTCTGGGTCTACCAGTTTTGCCTTCCTCCAAGAGCTGGTCAGTGCTACATCTGGGTTCCCAGGATGACTTGCTCCCCACCAAAAACCCAGGGGCATCCACTTGGTACCATAGATACAGCTGTTGCCTCCTGGAGAGGGAAAAATAATTAATCCAAGAAAACAGTGAGGGAAATTCAGGAAGCCAGATCATCATTATTGATATGATAGTTTCTTATGAAAGGCTGCAAAGGATCTTTAAGGTTTAAAATAACCTTTCTGAGCTTCTGTTTTATGTTAGAATAAAATACAACAAAAATGAAGAGAAGAAGATTTAGTTATGGACACAGCTTCTTCCAAAACCACACAGGAGCTTTGATCAAATACAGGCCCTTGAGAATGTGTCTCGTATTATGTACATTTCCAACGAGCCCCAAACTTCACTTGGCAGCCTCTGATCCAGGTGCTTACCAAACCAAACACACCTTTATTTCATTCAGTCTCATAGGCTCTCAGTCCATCATGTTAAGGGTACAAGCCCTTAATAAATATATAAATCTACTCTGTAAGTGGAATGAAAACATGTCTAATGTGTCCTTTAGTAATGTGTACACAGAAAAGCTGTCATCCCCTGTAGGGTTAAGATAATACTTCCTTGTTTGCCAGGGAAATTGTTTGTTTGTTTTCTGAAGGGTAGCACAATTGTTCAGGCTGTTGTACATTGAGTCAAAATAGATTTGGGCAGAGAGCTCCATTTGGTTGAATTATTTGTGACGGCTTTGATTAATGGCAGATGTGCTAATCAGAGTTTTTCAATGTCTTATTAACTACGGTGCCTTTTTTTCCAGGACCTGATTTTTCTTCTTTGTGGGCGATAATGTAAACCTAACCTGAAGACTGGCTTCAGTCCAGCCTTGGCAGTTTGCAGCCACTGCAAGAAAGAACAGGTAGCCTCTCACTTTTTGTTTGTTTTGAAGTTTCTGTGTTGATTGTGATCTGGCAGTGAGAACACAGATCCAGGTCTTGTTTTATACAATTGCTATAATGTAAAATCTCTTGAAGCCAGAGATTAATTGGGACGATGTTCCTCTGTCATTACACTGCACCAAATGCCACAGCAGATCAGAATCTGTCATGTGTGTTTAAGAAGAACTCCTCCTGAAAATTAATTAAGACCTAGGGTTTTAAAATGTCACTAATATATATATATATTTAAGAGATGAAAGGAAAAAATGACTTTGAGGTTATATTCAACACTTAAGTTAATTTAAGTCAATTCTGTTTATTTTCGTTACAGATAGCAAGAGGTGTCTGATTTCAACACATCACACACCTGCATCTTCAGGATTTGTTTGCTTTTCATCCCGTGGCTGCATTCAGTAGACAATAGTAACAGTCAGTAAGAGCACAATATTTTCTAAGCTAAAATGAATTAAAATCCATGTCTCAGTTTCTAGAGTTTAAGTAAACACTAGAGACCATTCGGGAAATTTGGAATATTGCAAACAGCCCATAGTTATGCCCTCAGGCAGCACAGAAACCACAGAAGTGAGCACTGAAGCATGGTCAGGTGAGTGCTGATGTTCAGCACTGGGCTGCTGCTGCAAGGCCTCACCTCTAGCTCTGCATAGTCCCGTTTCAACATGGAGTTAATGGGAAATCCAACATTGTTTTCAGTGCACAAAAGATGTCAGAAAGTACTAGTGTGTTTTTGTTTCTCTCTCCTCAAATTGCTTATATATGAGGCTTGACCTCATGAAGTCAGTAAAAGGACTTTGTTTTTGTGAAGCTTTGAAACTTGCTGTTGAGTGCGTAAGGGCTTCTAAACAGGAGGCCAGAGCAGAAAGGTTCACACATGGACATCTCCACACCCATGTGTGTGCACATGCAAAGGCTCAAGGGGGAGCATGCAGAAGGGTTATTGGCTTTTGGGTTTGTTTTGTGGTTTTATTCAAGGAGGAACTCTGCACTTCAGTCTGAATGTAATTCTTCAGCTCAGCTCTAAGTGAAGTTACATAAAGAATAATGAAGTTTGGGGTGAAAACTGTAAGCTTTTAAATGCATCTTCAGACTTTTTAAGTAACTGAGGTCTACTGGGAGAAGGCTTGCCTCTATTTATCTTTCCTTTTCAACTTGAGGTTAAGAACCTAATAAATCTCCAAGTAATTTATCTTCAGCTCATAGACATCTTGAGCAGTACCGCTGAGGTTCTGTGGCATGCAACCAGCAACTACCACCCATTACAGCTGCTTAATGCTGTCCTTATGCTTTTACTGTTTTCCCATAAATTATTTGCAAAATGTAAAAAAATCTAAAAATAGAAAGAGAAGGTGCTGTAAAAATGCTGAATATAAAACTGTAAGGAGCTCCCTAGGTACTGGAAAGAGTTTCCAGAATAATACATAGGAAGACTGCCCTGTGAAGATTATTTTTTTATTATTTCCTTAATATGGGAATTACAGGAGTGTCTCCTTAGAAGGGAAAGTTTTGTTTTCTTGGCCGGAAGGGCAGGAAAGCAAGTCCTCTAACACCCATAACATTCAGGGATCAGTAGGGCAAAGCATCTAGAAACCTCCCATGGCTTCCATATAAAAAACTCGTGATTCCAGACTCCTCTGACTTCCAGTACCATGGTTTTCCTGGGAGACACGCTGACACCAGCAGCTTATGGTGTTCACAGGAGCTGGTGTTCCTGAGAGAGATGCCTGCTGGAGTTACCCACTGCTCCTCTCCTATCTCAGGCTCTTGGTTTTGCAGAGCTGCTACAGGCACCTTGGAAGAGGGAGCAGTTTCTCCCACAACTCCTCCTGTGACAGGTGTTCAGAACTTTCCTTTTCCTCCAACTATCATGTATGCAACAGTCCAAGACTGTAAGGCCCAGAGAGAGAATACAATTACACTGAAGTGAACTTCAAAAGCAAAACTGTTAAACTTTTGTGTTCCTGCATGAACTTGTCATGACTTGCATGCAAGATACTTTCATTTCCCAAAATATAAAACAAGGGAGACAAGAAGAATGGTTGTAATGAAAGCATGCAGCTCATTCTCTGATGTTTCAGTTTATAAACAGACCAGAAAGGAAATTATTACCTCAGACACAGGAATTTCTCAATCTTCTCACCATAGCCAAAGAGTATTGCATTGCTCTGAAATCTGGCACTGGGCTGGGTTGGTTTGTTTCCAAACAAAGAGAGGAGGGATGTTCAAAGACTTTGAGTCCATTAGAAGGACAGAGCTGTGACTACTTGTGTCTGACTTTACATAAAACTGAAATGTCTGAGACACAGAAATTATCTTTTTCCCTTTTCTTCTTGCTCTCTGATTCTGTTTATTTATTTTAGCATTTCTTTTAGCATTACATGTTTCCAACAGCAAGCATAGTTCCCCACACACACACTTGGTCACGATGAAATATCTTCTGTCAGCTCAGCATTGGCTCTTTATAGCTAAACCGGCTGCTGTTACTAAGAAAACCGGGGTGTTTCCAGGTGAGACATCGAACACTTCAACATTCTGCTTTAGATACTGGTACAAGTTTTTGACCTTGGTATTTTGTTGAAGATGATCAGCATCAAAAGTTGAAGAGGACCATTTAAGCAGGAAATTATGTCAATATTCAAATACAGGATTCAATTTCAGCCATCCCCACTTGATAGCTTTAGTTTTACATTGATAATAAAAAGATTCGCAGTTACTTAAATTTCCCATGTTGGAAGCTAGATGAGTGGTTGTGTTAAAATGATAAAAAAAAAGTAAGAATAACATGGATGATGGAGGATGCTAAAAATATTAACATAGGTACAGAAAGGCAATTGTTCTAGTTGCCTCTAAAACCGCCTGGTTACCACTTGTTTATTAGACTTTTATTTTTATTCCCAGATTACCTGAATGTTTTAGTACCATCAACGATGGATATTTTTTATGAATCTCTTTTACCTCTGCTATGTGGTGTTCAGCCACCCTGTACAAAGGTTATGCCCAGTTAAAACAGTCTGTTAATTATTTATGAGACAGCAAGAAGACCAATGGGACTTTTACTTGTCCTTCTGGAGAAATAATGAGATCATTACAGTCTATTTAACACCATGAAAAACAATATCCACAGGTGACCTTTCAGCATCATTGCCAAATTTATGGTCATCATGTACTCTCATCAAAAACATCAAAGAGAATATTAAATAGACGCTTCAAATGGCAACAAGAATCTGAGGTTTGATAATAATAAAATCTCTTAATTTTTTTTTGAGTGAATGTCTCTCACAGACCAGATACTGAAAGACTAAAAGCTTTTTTACTTCTTCTTAGGCCACTGACATAAAATAATTAAATACCATCATAACCTCCAAGGGATGAGCGTTAACATAAAAATAAAAATACATGAAGCTTTGTTTTAGATTAGTAACAAATTCAAAGGAAAAAAATATGGTTTGTCTGTCCTCTATAGTAGCAGATTTTACTGAGGCAGATACAGTTTCAGTCCTGATCCCTAGGTGGGTTTGAAAAGGCAAGTACATCTATCAGAATGGTGACTATAGGAAGAAATAATAATTTAATCTAAAGGCTGTCACTGAACAAACAGCAGTATGTAGAATACATGCAGCTGTGAAACTACAGATGGAATAACACAGAAGCAGAAATTAAATGTGTATCTTGAAACAGATGTGAACCAGAAGGGGAATGTTCCAAGCAGCTGACTGAATTAAAAAAAAAAAAAAAAAAAAAGAAAAGAGAAAAGGAAAAGTAGTATTAAACTGAATAGAACTGCTTCTCTTTAAAAAATGACAATACGGCTAATATTCAGCTTCAGGATGTAGGCTTAGTCCTTGCCTGAATGACTGCACATCAGTGTGGCTGCAACCTCTTCATGTGACCCACAAGTGCCAGTACCACAGGAACTGCTGGGGAAGACAAATCTGGCACCCAAGGAAAGCTGAGCGCAGGAAGAAGGTACAAAAGGAGAAAGATGTTTATTCATGTTCAGAAGCATCCAATTTATGTGCTTCTCTTGGCCACCACGTTCTGTCTTGCCTGTCCCTTCTCCAGCGAAGTCATTTTCTGCTCCCTCACAGCAATACCACCATAGAAGTTTTATTCATTATAAGCTTCTAGTTATAATAATTATTTCTCCTTTGATGTCAGAAGCCATTTCTTCACATTGTCTTAGCCCTTGAATATGAGCAACACTGACTTCTGTGGAGCTCGACTCAAGCAGCCTCCTCCTCAGTGCTAACTAAGCCTCCTGCCCATGGAGCTGCACAGCTCCAGCTGTCACTGCTGGACACTGTGTCCCCAGCTTGAGACCCTAACCCTCTCCTGCCCCACCACCTCCCTCTGCCTCTCTGCAGTCCCATTTAGCCCATCAGAAAGGTTTGGAAAACCTCAGCATGTGTCTTCTCAATAGTGCCAGGGCTCTGAGCAGCTCCACAAATTCCTGCTGATGCTGCCTATGCTGCAGTAGCAATGGACCAATTCTCTGTAAATAGTGACACAAAACTTCCAAAGCTGAGTGACTGAGGATTCAGCAGAAATTGTTGTATCTCATTTTTATACTGAGTAGTTTCAAGACCCTCACACCTTCTGGAAAGGAGGTGTTTATTGAACTCCTACTTAGAAGCTGCTTCACAAGGAACATTTTGATGACAGAATTAACATGTTTTGCTCGAGGGCAGCAGAACCTGTGTTCCTGCCTGACCTTCACAGTTTGGAAGCTAGAACAACTATATTTCCTCCTATAACTCATTAGCAGTAAGGAAATTTTAGGATTAAGTATGGTTTAATCTTCTTCTCCCTCTACTTACTTTACTTACTTTTAAATTCCTTCAACTCTGTAGTCTGTAGTTCTTTTTTTTTTTTTTTTAATCCTGAAGTAAATGAACTGAGGACTATTCACAAATCAAATATGAAATGCTCTAATATCTGAGATAACCTAAATCCTAGAAACAATGTTGGCCTCTTTCCAACTAAACAGCCCATAATCTGTGTATTTTTTTTTCCAGTTCACTTTTAGAGCTCTATTAAATTCAGAGTAGGCTGGTGGTCTTCTACAATTCAGTATTTTAAGTAGTCATCAGCCATTTTTCTAAAAACAACACGAGTAAAAAGATACCTATTCATTTTTTTGTCACAAGCAGTGTATTTGTGGTCTGCTCCTGAAGCTCTCCCACATTTACCCTCTCCTTTCCATCTTCTTGAAGAATTATATAGACTCTGTCAAAAACAGAGCCAATGTTTGACAAACAGAATACCTGTCCAAGTGGCTTCAGATGAGTTTTCACTTTGGCTCTGTAGAGTACCTGCTGACAGGGAGCAGATTCCTCATGTCCTGCTGCTCAACGTACAACTGGGTCATATAAGAAGCTCTTGGCATTGCCTCTGCTTCTCCAATCTGGCTGCATCCTCCCATCAAGTGATGCCCTCCTCATGTCCTCATTTATCACTTTCATATTCCACTTTGAAATAAACCAGACTTCCATGGAGCAAAGTACCAGAAGGGAACCATTACAAGAGGATGTTTGGGGAGCAAATTATCCACACAGACCATCAAGTTTTGTCTATTCATTTTTATAGGCTCAAGACAACCCTTGATCAAAGAGTGCTTCCTTCCTACCCTGACCCCAAACTACGGCAGAAGCAATTTATAAGAAGAAATTTATTTTTTTGAAGACTCTGCTTGTTTATTCTAGAGGGACCACCACAACATATGTTTTTCAGAGGCCACTCTTCTTCAAGGAAAATTTCTGTCTTGTTCATTCAAACAAGTGTTCTCACCAAAATAAAATACTGTGCATTTCTGATCTGCCAGAGTTTGCCTCCAAAGAACAGGAGGCTATTCTGTCCAGGCAGGATCTTCCTGACCAGCAGATACATGTTTTGGTAACTGAATAAACTGTTCTCCTTTCTGCCCTTTCTTAAGCTTTTGAAGGAAATCCAGCTTAGAGAGGTGCCAGAGCCTTCAGCAGAGCTGCAGAATAGGAGGGAACACCAGCTGGAAAGTCTGTCCTTGTGAAGGACAGGTACTGTGTGACCCCATTCTTAAATCACTACAGGGAATGTAGCTGTGGTGGCACAGGAAAGCATCATTTCAAATACTAGTATTTTTGAGCCTGAACAGATAGTTGTCATTTCTTTAAAAGAAGATCTTCCACAAGTGAAGTAGCTTTCTGGTCATCTGGATGGAGATGTCAAATTGTTTTGCCATTGAGATAATGGATATGGAAAAGGCTTCTAAAGGCATCTATAGATACCTGTCAGCATGGATGCCCTCATAAAGATGTGCAGGGAGTAGAAGTAGGGTAACTCTCAATGATTGACCCTTGGTCTATGTGGCCTTTCCCATACTATCATGAAAATTTTAATGCAGGTGAGACACTGAAAACAGCTATGAAAGAAAAGGACTAAAATGAACTTTATAACTTACTGTTTGGTACTTGTAATGTCACTGGTATACAAAATTGTATGTTTCTGCCTTCATATTGAGATGAGACTGTAAAATGGACCTTGGGCTTTCATAAGCAAATACATATTTCAGCATTGCAAAGTATGGTAATGCACTATTAGAACAAAAGAGAGGGGTTTATGAGTACAAATTAATATCCTGCAACACACCAACAGACTAACAGCTAACAGACAGTGCAACGTCAGTATCGGGAATGTCTCGGGAGAGTTAATAATAATAACAAAAATAAATGAATAGTTCAGACTTTCAATAAATTAATAGCTGTACTCAAACTGCGCAGTGCTTCAGAGATATGCCACTGTGCTCTAGGAGAGACAGATCATCACAGCTCTAGGTGAGGACAGATCACAGCTCCTGAATACTTATTTATGGGAAGAGAGGGAGAATATGTGACTATGACAGCAGTACTTGGGACCACTAAAACAAATGTTCTCAGTGGATGAAGATGGCAAATTGCAGAAGCCAGAATTTCTTTTTTTCTTTAGATATTTTGACAAACTTTTAGAATCTTTTGGCTGCAGCAGCAAAACTGACAACAACAAAAATATATTATTTCAGTTTACACTCGTATTAACTTTTGAAACCTTGAATGTCTTTAATACATTCTAAATCAACATATTTCTGCTACATATGGTGATTTAGTTATGTTTTGTTGTTTCTGTTGCCATTATATGTTCAGACTTTTTTTTTAAGTACTTAATATAAAATAAATTCACATGCAGATAACCTTGGAGCTGTGCAATACTTTAAAAACCACAAGTTTACAATAAAATAGTGAGAGTTTTGATATCAAAGTTAAGTTCAAGATAAAACTAGTTAGAAAGATTTTTGGGCTCACGAGTTTGATTTTGCCTGAGTTGGGCCAGAAGTCATTTCTCATCAAAAATAACTTAAATCTGGACTTTTCCCCAGCAGATACTTCATATATGCTCCTCTCAAAAAAAGCAGAATCAGGGCCTCTGTTCCCACTTTTGGTTTAAGTAATGGAAAATCCCAAAAGCTGAAGAATTTGAACCATGTGGATGGACAACCATCCAAGACTGAAAGTTTTAATCCTTTCATTCGAAAGGGTTGTTTTTTTTCCTTTATCCTTGATTTCTCTAAGCTCTGACTATAATATTTTGCAAGGGGTTTTGTAAATGAGGGGAGACTCTAAATAGAAGTCTCTTACTGGCTCCATTAAAAATATTAAATGCATGGTATTCTATCAACTCCATAGCTCTTATGGAACAGTATTTCGCCACCATATGCTTTTGGCAGATTTGTATTGTGTTTTCAATGGGAAAATGACCAAAGAATGGTAAAAAAACCCCACATCATTCACTGGCAGACAGACCCTTTCTGGAAAAATATAAATTAAGGTGGTGTTCTCTGAAGATTCACCTTACTTATGGTATAGTAACTTAGTTTGAGAAAGGTGAGAGAAGGTAGGCAGATATCTTTAAAGATGACCCACAGTTTAAAAACTCTAATTGAGTAACTAAGACAAGGCATATTTAGTGTGCAAATTGCCTCGTTTTTAGTTACCATTGCCTTGTTCGTCCAGTTCAGAGTTCAGTGACTGTATGCTTGGCCTGTGTTTTCTGTTCTGGCCACTTGAGGGAATCATTCTTTAACTGTGGTCCATAACTTTTGTTTTTACTCTAAGTAAGAAAAATTGTATTTGTTGCAGAAAGTTTTCCAACTTTGCTTCAACATGAAAGACATCACAAAGCACCAGCTCAGAAATAAATTACTCCCTACATACTAAATATCCAGGAAAGGGGAAAAAAAATATTGATAAATGAGAGTCCTGGGAGTTGCTAAGTGAGGTCCCTGCACACAATTTATGATCATGCACTCTTGGACTTCAGAATGATTAATACAGCTAATTCTCAGTAGAATAAGAGCTGTTTTAGCCCAGGAGAGAACTGTACGCTATTGTTTATAGAAGCAGATAGCATCAAAGTGGCCCACTGCTTGTGTTAAGCAAATAGAGAATTCTGGGTCAGTGCAAATTAATCCTAAAGGAGTAAGAAAAAGTTCTTAATGACTGTTAGATCAGTGTGTTATCACTTTTCATACAACTGAAAATGGTGGAAGTGTTAATGAGCGTTACAACTGGCCTCGCTCACTGCAGCATGCTGGCAGCTCTCTGCTCACGTGGTCACTGATGAGCTATGCATATGACATTTGCTAATTAAGTGAAGAAGATTTAGGAAATCTTCTGAGATATTGAACCATTTCAAAATGGGGTTTTTTTTGCAACAAATATGTAGAGTATTTTATGTCGCAATTAGCTGAGCGGACTGAGAGCTTTAAAACCATTATTTTCTATTCATGCAGCAAGATCTGGTTTACAGAAATAAATGAATTGAATTTACACATGAAGTAACTGTGGAGGGAAAAAAAGTCTTGATGGTTGTGTCTATTAAGTTGTGTTTTCTATTTCAAAGACAAGGTAAACAGCTTTAACTTTGTTTAGAAGCAATAGATGGCAATTTACAGAATGAGTTAATTGCAAGTTGCTTTAGAAGCATTATTTGGTTCCCTTAAAGCAAAATTTAATTGCCAGACCACTAAAAGGTCCAGAAAATAAACTACTTTTATTTGTTTTTAGGAGGTCATTCAGGTTTTTTTGATAATGATTTGTGTACCTCTGAACATACCCTAACACGTCACAACTCCATTCCAGTCCCTCTGATCTACACATCACATTACAGGATGGGGCATGACTGTTGACAGAAAAGGAGTGAGAACGGTCTGTAGGAGTACAGAGACCTTGTAAGCCGCAGGCTCCTTAGCTGTGGTGGAAAAACAGAAGGGCAAAAGTGTCCCCAGTCCCTGTTGGCAGGTCCATGCCTGTTTGCAAGTCATCATAAAATGGTATGAATACACACTCTGTGAGTGATTTAACTCTCCCAGTCTAGTCACTGTACAATTATTTATCTGGTAAAATGGTTTTGAAAGAAACTATCCTGTTTCGCTCAGGCTCATTACACCAAGAAACTGATTATTAGGTCCTCTGATACATTATCTTGTGGTACAGCTCTCTCAGCAAAGTTCACACACATTTTGGTGCTACTTGGGATATTTGACCATGAAAGCACTTTTCATAATGCAGTAACAGTAAAAGAGGTTCCCTTTTCAATTTAGAGCTTTCCTTTCTACCACTTCATATCTGAAGTGCATCTTTGCATGTGGAGACATATGTTGATGTAAGCCCCTATGTGTGAAATACAGAAGACATCAGCTCTTTTTTCCTCACACTGATACTCTTACATGGGACAGTTCTTTGCTCAGGAGATGCAACAGAGTGGAGCTGTAGCAGTGTTACTTTATTCTAGCATCAAACTTCCCTGAAGACTGCCAAGATGTTTTTGTACATATCTGGTGTGGGGTGACCCAAATCCCCACACACGCTTCTGGAGCAAAGGGGCCAACTCTTCAGCAACACAGAGGGGCTCCAGGTATCTGCCAGAAAAGCTACAGCTGGTGGGAAAAACTGCCAATTGCTGAAATGAATAGCCTCCCAAAGGAGCCTTTATTAAGAACGCATGAAGTCCCACACACACAAAATGAAAATATATCTTCTGCTCCCCTCCTTACCCTCCCCACTTTGTTGGTTTGAGGAAGGTGAGCAGCTTTCCCTTTCACCCACAGTACATCAGTCGCCTGCCCAGGAGGGAAGCCCCCTGGAACTTCACAGCCTGTGGTCTTTGTCCTGGGGAAAGTGTCCATATGTGGCTCTCGTGCCTACTGCCCCATCACTGCTCAACCAAACCATTCCTATTTAATTTTTTTAATCTTCCACAGAAGTCTGTCCCTGCTGCCCTTTAATCAACCTTGATGTTTCTCTCTGAACTCTCTCCAGTATGTTTACTCTTTTGCTGGTAAGTATCTGGAACTAAACACAGTGTTATGAGCGCAGAAGAGAACTGCAGTGTAATGGGCACGCAGTAAAAAAAAAAAACATGTTTTTGTTCTTGGGTCACCACTGTTTAGCAGACTTAGCTTACAAAGTTTGTGTTTAAAAAGGAAAAAATACACTATTTTTCATTTGCAGATAAACTTCTAAACCTTCCACCTCTTTCCTAGGAAAGAGAAGACCCAAAGGAAACTACTGAGCTACAGCTTGTGTTTTGGCTCCGTCTGCCTTTCAAACGACCATGCACAGACCCGTTAAAACGATCTGCAGACTTTCTTGGTGCCTGGCTTGTCCAGCTCACTCTTTCTAGCATCATATGAGTAATATGCTGTGCAACTGGCCACTCTGACAGCTTTCATGATGCCAAGGTTTATGGCAACTGTAAATCTATTAAGCCACAATTTGCACTTAATAAAATGAAACAGCAAGTAGTTAAATGAAAGCTCAATCCTAAACTGGAGAACATTTTTCAGGAGAAGCCACTGAGCTTGCCATTGCTACTGCTGCCTGCCTTGGAGAAATTGAATCGTGCTGATTGAGAAACCCTAGAGAGCTGGCTAGTCCCTTCTTCGGTTTGCCATTGCCCCCTAGAGCCCGTGCTGTGGAGTCCCGATGGGCAGGCGGTTGCTTATCATACACTCCTCATCCCAGCTCACCCCAGTACTTCTAAGCAGCCCTGCTGTGGAGGCGAGGAGCTGAGAGCAGACTGTTGTCCTGCTGTTACCCCGACGGCCTTCCTGCCCCCCTGGCTTTGTTACAGCAGAGGCTTCCCGAGCCCATTTCGCGGCGCAGTTGGCAGTGGAAAAGAAAGGTCTTCCTGCCGGGGGAGGCAGGTGGGCACTGAGACACCTGCCAGACAGAGCTGTTTGATGCCATCTTGATGAGAAGAGATAAGAACTCACAGTTGAACAAGAAGAGCAAGGATTTACTGACTCGGGTAAAACAAACTTCTCTGTCAGCAGTAAAATGCTCATCTTTATATCCTGTCTCTGCACTCCGTATTGTGATGTTTCTGGGTGGCCAAGTGGATGGCCCTGTTTCACAGATGAACAGTCTGGTCAGGAACCATATGCCTGGTTTCATTAACTTGAAATTAAAAAAAAAAAAAAAAAAATTGGCCAGGGGAAGGACTGAGAGCTTGAAAACCTGAACCATCATACTAAGTGGTTTGGAATAGTAGCCTTTAGTTGAGAGTTGAAGTCCATTTCCTTCTGAACATAGGCAATTTGCCTAACAGCTCAGGCCCTATACATAACCACACAAAGCTTGACACTCTGCCCTCGACTCCTAGCTCATATTTTCTGGAATACACTAAGAGAATTTGGTATTTAACATATTGTTACAAGAACTAACTGCTCCTCAGAGGGCATCTCTGGGCACGTATCTTCCTGCCTTCTGAGACTTTTGTTGGGGAGAATTCTTATGAGGGTTTTTAATTCACAGAAAATGCTCAGTGCTGACTAATGCATGCCAATTAAATTCAGCCCATTGAATCAACAGTTTCCTGTTACCTGTTCCTTCAGGTAGAACAGCAGCTGATACCCCTGCCCTTTCCCAGGCTTCTGTGCAGGGACCTTTCCTGCCTGAAAACAGTGGGGACACCTGTTTTCCAAGTGAGGAAGGCCAGCACCTGAAATCCTAGGAATGGGCCCACTATTGAGAAAAGGGTGCTTGATAAGGCAGTCACTGTGATAGGCAGCGGAAATTTGATGATGAAAGGAGATGCCTAATAGATTAATCTGGTGTGATTTGCCAAAACACAGGGTTTTCTGGAAGATTATCCACACTCGCAATAGGAAGCCCTTTGTTTTGTAAAAGTCCATACTTAGCTTGGTATTCTTTATCTCAACAAGAAACATAATGGTTTACTTGTTTACATATGGCAGATATATTCAGAGCTGGGCTTAGGAACTGTGAACTCCTTTTCATTTGAAATGTTTCCAGAAGGCAGGTTATTAGCTGAGGGGGAACAAGCAGTTGGACACACATAAAATTTAAATCTGCCTTGCTTAGATTGGCAAAAATGAATGTTATTTCATCCACTGGGAAAATGTTTCACTTCCTGCTCAAATACTTTTGGAAGAAAATCACAAGCTCATTTATAGGCATCATATATGTATGTATGTATTTTTTTTAGACAAAAGTGGTATGTCTATAGAAATGTATTTGTTACTGTATAACTGTTACTTTCCACTAATATTAATTATTTTATTAGCTTGTCTTTACTTCTTCAATTTTACTTTGCTTACTATAAAATGTGACTGATGACTTTACGTTATTTATCCTGAATCTGTGGCTGGAATCTAGCCCTTGATGTACCTGGAATACAACTGCTTTGGTTTCTGGAATTGACTTTTAAATACCTTACACATCCAGGACTGCAGAACCTCCAAAGCCCTGTGTTCTTGAACTCTGAAAATAAACAAAAACTGCCATGTCAGAAAACAACTTTATTAAAGCCCTTTTTAGCAATCTTGTATCAACAAAGATTTTCACAGTGTGCAATACTTAAGCTTGCTGGATACACAGCATGCTGCATGCTGCAGCAAGAACACGCATTGCGTTAAAGGACTGGAGCATGGGAGTTTGATGGAGTTATTTTCCTGGGCTCCTCGGTGGTAGCATATTGTGTGTACCCTATAGGTTTTTAATTTAATGCAGAGATAGACGGTTTCCATATCAAAATAAGTACAAGGTGGGGGGTCACTTCAAACAGGACTAAAGACAGAGAGAAGGTGAGAAGCAAGCTGCTCACCCTGGTGCCGCAGGATTTGTTATGTGGACCTACTTCATAAATCCACTGCAGACAGCACAACAGCAAAGAAGGGAGGGAAATTAGAAAGAGGAGGAAATGGGGCTAGAAAGCTGATAAATCCATCAAAAAGAATAGTTCTCCAAAGATTTTTCTGTCTAGACCAGCGGACGGCTACAAACGGAAGTTAGTGGCTCATGCAAATGGATATGGTGTAATGAAAAATTACCATGGAGTTGCGCTTGGCATAGACAAAGGATTTTATTTTACTTGTAGGACATATTTTATCGTTTATGAAGACAGGGGAAATCTGCTTTCTTCTTCCATATTCATAGTTTACGTTATTTATTTTACAATGTGTTCAGCAATATATTGTACTTTTTTCTGTCAGCTCCAAATCTTCCAATAGTTCAAGCTGCAATTAAAGCCAAGTCCTCCAATTCGCTGCAGTCAGTGCACGGCTGGAACTGAGGAGACCTTCAGAATTTGCTTGGAATTAAG
Organism: Ceyx cyanopectus; assembly: GCA_013401355.1. NCBI lineage: Eukaryota > Metazoa > Chordata > Aves > Coraciiformes > Alcedinidae > Ceyx > Ceyx cyanopectus. The sequence goes on from VYZU01083921.1 coordinate 43,961, forward strand.
GCAAATCATAATCTTTGCAAAATTCCTTCTTTGAGCTCACAAAGTCCATACAGACTCCATGAAAGCCCTAAGGTGGAATCACCAAGCACTATCAAATATGAACACACACACACCCCCAAAAAAAAAGCACTTTCTAATCTCATTTCCTCGCGTTAAGTTTTACACCAGTTTCACAAAGGTGTCTAAATAAACTGCTGGAAAATAACAGCATCTTCTGGCCACAATCAGTGGGACTACTTTCAGAGGAAAACCCTTAGCAAACAAGAGTGACAGCTATACTCTCTTAACTAGAGCAGTAAAATCAAAAGATTTTTTTTTAATGTGTTTCTTGGCATTTAGTTCTTCCTTCACTTTTATTGAAACAATTGCACTTCCAGTACTTCCTATATTTTTATTTTAGTCTGGTGATTAAAACATTCAAGCAAAGATGATATTATTAAACGTTTTAGCCTTTTAAGGCACATTGTTTCCATTTACAAAAATGAAAACATCTCTCATTTGTGTATGATCAGCCTTATGTTTAATACCACTGTTTCTCACTCCCTTATCTTGAATCATGGAATGGTGGGAGTGGGAAGGGACCTCTGGAGGTGGAGTCCCACCCCCCCTGCCAAAGCAGAATCACCAAGGGCAGCCCACACAGGAACAGATACAGGTGGGGCTGGAAAGTCTCCAGAGAAGGAGACTCCACAGCCTCTCTGGGCAGCCGGTGCCAGGCTCTGGCACCCTCACAGTGAAGAAGTTCCTCCTCAAGTTGTGATGAAACTCCTTGTGTTTCAGTTTGTGACCACTGTCCCTCATTCTATCCCAGGGCACCACTGAACAGAGACCGGTCCATTCTATTTGACCCCCATCTTGCAGAGATTTGTAAACATTCATAAGATCCCCTCTCAGTCTTCTCTTTTCCAGACTAAACAGCTCCAGGAATCTCAACCTTTCTTCATTAAAGCGATGTTCCAGTCCCTTCATCATCCTCATAGCCTCTGTTGGACTCTCTCCAATATTTCCCTGTCCCTCTTGAACTGTGGAGCTCAGAACTGGACACACTACTCCAGATGTGGTCTCAGTAAGAGAGAGAGTAGAGAGAGAGGAGAACCTCCCTAGACCTCCTGGACACACTCTTCTTAAAAGGGAACAGTACCTTTCTCCACATATTGTGAATTTCTTCCACATGAGTGGAAAACAGAAGCTTCTTGATCATCCATGCTGGTCTCCTGCATCCTCTACTTAATTTTTTTACTCAAAGGAATGTACTTATCTTGAACTTGGAGGAAGTTATATTAACCATCTCTTTTGGGCCCCTTACCTTCTAGAGTCTTAGCCCATGGGATTCCTCCAAGTAGGTCTTTGAAGAGGACAAAGTTAGTTCTCCTGAAGTCCAGGATTGTAATCCTACTTATGGCCCTGCTTCTTCCTCATGTGGTACTGAAGTGTACCATGTTGTGATCAGTACCAGCAAGGCTGCCCCCAACCTTCACACCCCTGAGCAGATCATCTTTGTTCTTTAACACAAAGTCTAGCAGCACACCTCTCCTAATTGGCTCTTCCACCAACTGGGTCAGTTATTGTCAATGCACTCCAAGAGCCTTCTAGACTGAGTGTGCCTCGCTGTGTGGCCTTTCCAACCAATATAACGGTGACTGAAGTCACCCATGACCACCAGGCCATGTGATGCTGAGGCTACTTCCAGCTGCCTGTAGTATGCCTCAACAACATTTTCTTCTGGAAGAAGGACTTCTTGTTTCTGAAGTGATTCCTTCGAGGAAGGTGTCTCCCATGAAATACCTGCAAGCCCAGTGCTGTGTAGGTGATCCCATTGTCAAAAAACCCAAAACTGTTGCAGTGACACCAGCCACAGAGTCATGTATTCATAGCATGTTATTCATCTGTCCATTCCAGTGTAACTGCCTGCAACTAGGAGAAGATAACCTGTGCCCCAGATTACTTTACAATCTGTCCCAAGGCTCTAAAGTCTCTTTTGATTATTCTTGGACTACCAGTCTCAACGTGCTCACCACCTACCTGGAAGACGAGTAATTGGTGATATTCTGAGGACCATATTGAGCTAGGAAGTTTCCTAGTGACATCCTTAACGAGGGGTCCAGGGAGGCAGCAGACTTCCCTGTGAAGGAGGTCCAGCCAGCATATTGGACACTCTGTTCCCCTCAGAAGGGAGTCACCTGCAGCTATACCCCCTCTTTTCTTCCTTGTGGATGTTGTTGTGAAGCAATCAGTAGGTTTTTCTGTGGACTTATGTCTGGTGTGCGTTGCTCATTATACAGAGCCTCATTTACTGGTCTTTCTCCACCAGAGCCTATTTTTCAGTGGTACCTGAGGGAACAAGGTGGGCAAGGAAGGAGTTTGCTGCCTCGACCATGTACTTACCTCCATTTCCTCCCCTCAGGCAGGCTACCGCCTCTGGTCTGACACGGGCAGGGTCCAGGGTTCCCCTGATCTTAGCTTCTCTCTGCTGGGTGGTCCCGTTTCTGTTCGGAGGAGAGCCTCGCCTCGCCTCGCCCCACCAGTCTGCGCACTGTTCGGTCTCCCTGATGCTCCTCAACCTCTTGGCTTCCACTCGCAGCTCCGCCCCGCGGCAGAGGACACCATCCAGCGGGGCGGGGGGGGGGGCGCTGCCCGCGCCGTTCCCTCCACTGCCGCGCGCTGCCCGCGCGGGGCCCAGACGCAATCCGCGGCGCGCGGCGTGTGCGCTGGGTGATGCCGCGCGCTGCTCGCTGCACGAGACCGCGGCCGCGCCCTGCCCGAGGGGTGGCGGCCACCGACGGGCGCAGCCCCGGACTCTTACAATCAGTCGGTTTGCTGTTTTGGGGTTGTTTTGTATTAGCAAACGCATCACATCCGTTTGTTTGTTATTAAAAGCTTATATTGTTACATCACCAGATACTAAAAATAGGATATTTTGTTTTGTATAGGATAACATTACTAATAGATGTTAGGTCTGACTAGCACTAGTCCCTAAAAAATACCTTCTGGGTTAGGTTTCTGCAGGCACACTCACCTATGACGTTGTAACCCAGCACCAGGGATAAAATTTACCTGGTGGTGTTAGAATATATTTATTAAAAGCTGGCTTCTACAAATAACTTTTGGGTTTATTACTGGTATTTTAATGTCAGAAGCAAAAGTGTCTATCCACATCCCATGTCTCCTGGAGGAATATGTGTCTCCTTGAGAAAAGCAAATACTATGCCACACTGCAGAAGTGCTGATGCGCTTGTGAAGGACTTGGCCATCCTCGTGAGCCATGCTGCAGCACGGTGTTCTCCGGAGGACTCTGCTGCAGTGCGTTAGATGAGACCAGAAATGGTTTTCTGAACAAATCACCTAATTGTTCCCATTCGCTGTGCATTCGTTCACTGTACAGTGGTCCAAGAGCATATTCAGTGCTGATTTTTTGGATCAAAGTAAGGCACACATGCTCCAAGGCTGCACCTAATGCTAACAGGTAGCTAGTAGGTCCCAGACCCAGACACAAGCTAGCCCAAAGCAAACTCCCTGTGACACGCCTGGTCCTTTGCACCAACAGATATGCTCCGGTAATCTGCCCACACCAGCCTGAACTCCTGCTACTGTATGCACCGTAGCCAGCGCTCATTTTGCCATATGGAAGGAAGTCTATGTGGTGGATTTCATAGCAGATTAAGATCTCGTGGTATGACAGAAGTGCTGCATGCTAAATGGGTGGTTTGCTGAGAGACAGGGCTTCAGATGAAGCGGTGTCTTGATAGATGCACAGCGCCTGATGCTTCCACACAGCATTGTTTGCTGCATGCTGCTACTTCACATCAAATCCCTCATTTAACATTACAACAGACATTTGTGAATGTGACTGAACAAAAGGAAAGACTCCATTTCAAATCAATGCCCTGTGTTGTTGTGAATGTCCACCACAGGAAAATATATCTTAAAAATGCATGGAGAGACTACTGGGGAAAAATGATGCATATAACACTGAAGTAGCAGGTGATGGCTCATCTCTGAATACTGACAAGGCCCTTCAGCATTTCTGGTTTGTCACTAGAGAGGGATGAGACAGATCTTTGTTTCTGAAAGCTCACAGGTTGGGTTTTTTTCTTTATTGGTCTAGTTAGGTATAGCAAAAGACACCAGCTCTCATTACAAGCCTTGATTCGGTTGTAAACTTAGATCTACAGGCTACGATGACAACAGGACAAACTCTGCATAGTGCAAATGCAATTTGCAGGGTCAGCATGAAACTGATCCTGGCTCTTGGATGAAGAGAGAGCTATATATGTTGTGTCACATCCATGGAGCTGCCAGCAGCTGCTAAGAACCTTCAACACAAACTGAAGCCAAAGTGAGCTGAGGTCACACTTCTGGCATGTCAGCATGGATGAAGTCATTGTGTTCAGTGACCCTGGCTAAATGTAGTGGAGCTGTATGCATACCACAGAACCACCGTTCTCTGTCCATCCTCTGTTCCAGTTGTTCTTGGTTCTGCTTTTGGAGGATATGGAAGAAAGGTAGCCTTTTGGCAGTATGAAAAAGCTACAAAATTGATTTCTTCATTGTTAGATTAGGTTCAGACTTAGTATGCATGATCAGAATTTAGCCCATTATGTTTTCAGGGTTTTCCATAAATTGTTAAATATGTCTTAACTTCATCTTTGAAGCACATGTATGAAGTTTATCTATTCAGTTCTACTTACCTCCCTAATGGATAGACAAACATTACAGAAATATTTATTGAACAGAAGGATGGCTTTGGCACATCAGCTCTTCACCACTGGATCCAAGGTAACAGAAAATTTATTGTTTTCATGTCTCCGAGACTTTTTAAAAGATAATTTTGGATTTTTGGCAGTGCAAACAAGAGCTTTCAATTCAGACAAAATATTTGTTGTTTCTGGTGCTTGTCCAAAGGATTAAATGCAACATAAAAAGCAATATACTGTGTCTGTACCTTAATGCCAAAGAAGTATGTGCTCTAATTTTCTCCTCCTCATCTTTATTTGTGGGTAGATTTGTCATCTGTTGCTTCTTTGGTCATCTTCCTGGCACCACATGAGGACTTGGTGTGTGACATCCCCTCATTCTCTCATTTGGCTTTACTCATTCACACTGTAGTGAAAGGTCATCTATATATACTCTACTATTAGTATGCTCTTTGTGTAGAAATTCACACTCTTTCACATGAGATGGAGAGCTTCCATTATCTACTATGGTATCCAGTGTACTGTAGAAGTAAAAGCAGCTTTTTCATTTTGGAGCCAGTGAACAGTTCCCATCATCAGTAGCAAAATGGCAATTGTTTGGTTCACACTATCTTCTTGAACCTATGTGTGAGGACCTCTATGTGTCTCTCTTCTTTCCTAGCCCTGACCTCTCCATCCTGCCCATCATTACTCATGAAACTGGATGGAACTATTTTCAGTTAACAGGAGTCACCTTCCTAGTTGAAGACTTGTGAGACTCTCTGCTTAAAGCAAACCTAGCAGAGCAAAGAGATCCCCTCATGTCTTCTCTATCCTTCTGTGCAATGCACACAGCAGAAGGATCTCAGTTATCTTCTGCCAGTTCAAGCAAAGGCTGTTCAGGAGGAATGAGCATTCCTATTTCCATCCTTCTCCCTACACAAATGATGATCATTTATATCAATTTACAATAACATAACTTTGGAAAATATCTATTGGAGGAGAAAATGTTGTTTTAAGAACTATGTGGAATTTTCAACATAAAACTAAGAAAAGCACAGGCAATTTTTAGTGGTAAAATATTTAAAACCCTACATATTTGACAGATTATTCAATGAGAATGAGAATGATTTGTTGTAAATGTCACCATAGCAGCTACATATAAATATATACGGCCTAGTCTGACTTCAAAATAAAGTAAGGTTTATTACCTGGTATGCCACTAAGAATAGAAAGAACTCCTTCGTATTATTGAGAAAAGAGACCTAAACTTCTCCTTTTTTTTAAAAAAACTTTCACTTAAATAGTCAGAAAATTGGATGCAAGAAGCTAGCCAGAAAGTGCTGGCAATTGACCATTCAACAGACTTCAGGGGTGAAATCTGAGAATCCCAGAAACAAAAACAACAAAAAAAAGGATGTTGTCAGGAACAGAGACTTAGCCTTAGTAGCCACCATCCTAGAGACAGTAAAAAAAGCCATGAAAATTAATGAGGTTGCCAAGGGATGAGGTGGAAATGGAAAAAGGCAACAATGAAAGGAGAAAGCCTTAAGGAGACACTGAGAGGCTGAGGCAGAGGAGAAGCAGTGACAGGAGCAGAGGAGAGGAAGTACTGAGCACCTCCAGAAGCATTAGGAAATCAGAGGTAGATATAATTCAGCTGTCCAAAGGAGCAAGTGATAACAAAAGAGCAGCCATGTAGAAGCAGAAAGAGAAATCCCCTTGGAGAGGGTGGCAGTCACCTCTGTGAAGGCACTGCGGGAAAGCTGGTGCAGGGGAACACATGTGAAAGGGCAGTCTCTGTGTCAGGGAAATGACAGAGCTCTGTCTGCTCTGCACATGGTCATGCCCATCTCTGCTGATGTGGCATGGGGACAGCGAAGCAATGGCAGACTGCATGGCTGTTAATGTAGCTGAGAGTCTTAATCATGTTCCTTTATAAAATTTACATTTCTTCAGGCCCATCCCGAGGGGAAAATAAACCTTTTCTTATGTTGTTGTGACTGTTGATCTCACGCTAAGAGCAGGGCCTGAACAAGCTCCTCCCCCACTTAGGCTGTGATGCCATCCATCTGAAGCATTTGAAGGCTGTGCCTGAGCCAGGGCTTGGTTCTCTCCCCCTCTCATACAGCCAGCAGAACAAGAGAGGTTGCTTCAGGCAGCAGTACAGGGATCCCAGCACAAGGTTCTTTTCCTGACTTCCCTCAAGAAGCCACTTTTCCTCTCTCTGGCCTGTTCAGGGTTCCTAAGAAGTCCAGTCCCTAGGGGGACAGTCCTTTACCACCAAACCTTGCAAGCCAGCTCCAGATTTCTTATGCTGAAAGCAAAAGTTACAGGTAAAGAGAACTTAACTGCTTAACCTTATATCTAGCAGGATTCCTTTTTTTCTCTTTTTACTTTTTTGAATGAGTCATTTCCTAAACACTTTTCATTCAAATTAAAAGTGATGTATACATCAATTGCTTGTAAATTTCAAAATGCTTAAAATACATGTGCAACATAATAGGAAGAATTGTTAAGCCAGCACATGCACTCAAGAGTGAAGAATATGAACAGACGTTTAACATGTTGTCCTCTAAAAGAATCTAAAGTTGTATGCACTAGTATGGAAATACCATAGATCATGTTTCAATTAAATTACTTCATTGAAAAAGTCGTATCATGAAGACCGAATGCTACTATTTATTGAAAGTAATAAATTATCCAAGGATTATGGTTCATAAACATGAGTCTCAATGTCTAGAAAAAAATATAATAACAACCTTAGGTACATTTAAAAAACAAGCTGTTCTGTGAGTGGCTAACAGAGCCTGATCCCCTGTATGTTTGTCTTACATCCTCTGTACATTACTGCTGCATTAACCCTTTTCATCTCTCACATCCCTACTTGATAATCCATTTTGACCAGAGAGAGCACAGCCTGAAGCCAGCCCAGAGCTGTGAGCTTACTGGTGAGCTGGCTGGGCTGTGAGTTTACTGGTGAGCTGGCTGAGCTGTGAGCTTACTGGTGAGCTGGCTGAGCTGTGAGCTTACCGGTGAGCTGGCTGGGCTGTGAGCTTACTGGTGAGCTGGCTGGGCTGTGAGTTTACTGGTGATCTGACTGATATGTGGCCACGAGCATTTGTTGTGCATCTCGCCACTGCCAGGCAGAAGTAGAGTTGACTTTGCCAAACAGGGGCCAAGTTACCTGGAAGAACAAGTAAGTTGTTTTGCTTCCATCCAACCACAAATTTTCATGGCAGTTATGGGAACTTAACAATGTTTGAGAGTTCTCCTCGTCTCTCAAATGTGGTTGAACTTGGACTGAGTTTTTGTGGGGACAGGAGGGGGCTTGAAAAAGAGAGTAAGAGAGAAAACAGGGCTAAAAATAACAGTGTTTGGATTTTTCCAGGCCATTTATCCTGGAATATTAGAAAATGGAATGTGTAAAATAATACTTTTTTTTTCCCCCCCACAAAATAGTAGCAGACATAAATTGATTATTATTATTTTGATCCTGTAATACAGTTTCATACACACTGACAGCTGCTTTTTCTTCAATTCAGTCATACATTTTAAGCTCTGTATTTTTCATCTCCCCCAAAGATGTACAACACACTAGGGAGCCATTTAGCCAGTGGCAGAGAAGAGCACTTTCCAGTGTGTGGACTGTTATGGAGATAAACCCGCAGCTGTGAGAAGCACGGAAGAACCACATCTTTACATCAGCGAAGGACCTCACACTTCTCTGTGCTTCCCAAGACAGCTTAACTGATTTGGACTTAATGCTTGATTACAGGGTTATTTTAAGAACTCTACAATGGCCCATAAGAGAAATCCTACTGTCTTCAGTATTGTCCATTTTATACTATAGGTCCTGCAACTGCTACTGATACTATATATTAACAAACTAAAGGGATTATTCTTAATAGTCTGTGCCATTGTGTTCACACTACTCATCAGCAAAGTTATTTATAAGTTTGGGGAGTTTAAAACTTTTATTTAAAGTAACCAGGCTCAAAGGTTGGTCTCTAGACGTAACTGACAGCACCAGAGCTTGGAATTAAATTGAAATCCCACATGCTAATGCCAAGAGTAAGCTCAGGACAGCCTTCACTGCTTTTGGTATTCTGATGCTATGGATAAAAATCAAGTATTATTTTTGAGAATATTATCATCCCTCAAGTTCGTATTATAACACTAGTTTCAGTTTGGCTACCGCATCTTAATTACAAATCTGTCTTTTCTGCATGTAGCTCCATGGCATCCGACTAAGTCCTACAGACATGAAAGACACCAGACAAGCACGTGGCAGCTGAGGTGCAGATGCATCTACTGAAGGCTTTGCTGTTATGTATGTTTTAATTTATATTTTTCATCAAGTGTCACTCAAATGAAATAGGTTTACACACATAAACATTTATCTCCGCCTTTCCTCTTACCACTCCACCTTTATTTATTTTACTTTATATTTCTGACTCAGTACATTTCTACCGTTCTGTTGTTGTATCCTTATGGAATGGCACCATTTTATGTTTAGATGCTACAGTGAAAAATGCTAAAGAATATGGATCACTGTAAACATTGAACTGTCAGAGAACTGTAACAGGCAAATGGCCAAGGAAATTCTGCTGCAAAGTCAGTGAAGAAGCCAGAACTTTTAAATTTCAGTGCTTCCAATGCACTTCAGCCTAATGTTTATTCCATGGGGAAAAAATGGATCACTTAGAAATTTAATTATGTTGACCTTCAGGGATGACTTTTGTTTGCTGTCACTTCAGAGCCAGCAATACAAACTCTCAGAATATGATCTTAGTGCCCACAGTCCCCTGTTCTCATTTTTAAAAATTAATGACTGCATCTGCCCATACTCCAGATGTCAAGATGCCAAACCTTTCTTTTGTCTTTTGTTCACACAGGAATGTCAGTGGATGCATGGATAGGACTGAGAGTTTTTTGTTCAGGTCAGCTTTTTATATATACACTGTTTCACACTGAGAAAAATTAAGAATCAGCTGTGTGGAGAATGAACAACTTTATTCTGTAATTTATTATGTATTCACTTGCTTTCTGAATACATTACATTGACTATTGTGCTCCAAATACACTTTGCAGACATCGATCAACACAATAATCAGTTATGTTTATATTACAATCAGACTTGACTCATGCATGTAAAGTCATCCCACATTTGTATTTACACACAGACTTTCTTCCTGCTCTTTCCCCCAGCAGACCACATAAAAAGCAAGGAATGGTTCACAAATTCTGAAGTCAAATCTGCAAAAGTTGAAAAATGTTGGGATAAGGCTGCTGCTTAAACTAGAAGAATAACTGCTAGTTGGGATTAAGAGGTGGTCACCTGCAGACCGACTCTGGAGGAAGGGCTGGGGAACTAGAAACATGAGTGCAGATTGAATGGTGACCCTCAGGCATCCCACATCTCATTCCAGGCTGTGGACCAGGCAAGGAAAAATGAGCTTTTAAGAAATGGCAAAATAACGCAAGCTTCCACAACTATTATGTTTTTCACAGAGGGTCAAAATCACAGCAGACAAATGTGAGGCTTGAATGTGCAGCTTCAGGATCTGCTACCTGTATCCCGAATGTCAGTGGTATCCTGCAAGTCCCAAATGGCATTTCAACACCTGGAAATTACAACAGCAAATCTTTTTTGTAATTAGTTTGGTCATGCAAATCTTTCAAAGATAAGAATTTTTGCACAGGATTTTTTCATGAAATTTGGATGAAATGTCATTTGGATGCAAAAGGAGATCAAAGAGGCAAAATAAAATAATATAAAACCAAGGAAACCCAAAAAACTTCAGGTACAGACAGCATCCAAAACTCTTACATTACATGTTCCTAGTGCTGTCACAGTATTTGTGTGGCTGATGTGGAGTAATTGGTATTTTTGTTAGACACCTCTACATCATCTGTTTGATGACTCAAAAAACTGTGGAAAACACATCACCCCCTCAAAGGCTTCCCAGTCTGTCTGGAAGGCCAAGTTACTTGAGGCACAGTGCAGCAGTGTACTAAAGAGCCTGTAACATCTGAAGCACAAATGGCCCCCCTGATTTGACATAAAGCACTAGGAAGCATAATCAAACAGACAAAGACCACAGGGGGTCATAAGAGAATGAATTCAGTAAAAATTACTGGGTTTTAAATTAATTGGCAATTGTACTATTGTTTTGTCAGGTCTAATACTGACTCACCATGCTAAAAGTCTAAATGCAACAGTACAGTAAAAAAAATGTGGTCAGGAAAAACATCACCAAAACCTCACAAGGAGAGATCTGGCATAGAAGTGCTAAAATAAACACTTTGCCAAGTACTTGTTGGCAAGGATAAATGTTGTTGCATTCAATCAAGTCTCTAAAATGAAAACAAAACAAAACAAAACAAAAACTCTAGAACCTATTATTTGTTGCTGTGTTTTCTCCATAAATTTTGCCTGCAAGAAAGGTACAATGCACATTATCATTATTATAAATTGGTGAAGTTTAGATTTTCTTCCACTCTGAAATAATCCCAGAGCATTCTCTGTGTCAGAAAGACTTCAGATGAAAAGCATAGTAAAGTAAGCAAAGTAAGAAAAGTAAGCAAGTTTGATAACACACGCATCACAAAATGGCAACTACCTTATGCAAAAATACACACTAAGGGCCCGTGCTAAGATTGTCATGTTGTGGTGAATATGTGTATTTTTAAAAAGGATAAATTAACACTTTTGCAGCAGATTATCTTTTTTGATTTTTTTCAAATTTCAAAATCCTTTTCTATGTCAATGACAATCTTAATGGAGTCCAATTAGTTCCAGAAGGCACTTTCTGATGCTCAAGCCCCGGCCTGATTGCGGCGAATGGTGGGTATTTCCTGTGTTTAAATCCACATATGGATTGAGTAAGGCAGTGGCAGAGAGACTACTGTTTTCCTTCACTACATCTTCATTTCTTTTTCACAGGCTAAGCCTTTTTTGTTTTTCCTGGCCCTGTTGTCAAAACATTGACCAGAGGTTTGGCTCATGATCTTGGAATACAGAGCCAAAACAATCCTCTGGAAAACAGTGTGGCAAAATGTATTTTAAATCTATACATTACACCATTCAACCATGGGAGCAGCCACGCCCACTGCCCCGCTCTGTGGTTTAAAAACATGGGTTTGCCCCCAGAACAGTTTGATTTATTTGACAAGCTTTTTCAAGCTGAGTATATCAACATTTAAACTGTTCTGAGGCTTGGCTTCCTACATCACATGTATAGCAAGTATTAAAACACTCTCTGATAATTTTCTACTATTAAACTAGACAAAGCGAACACATTGTGCATTCTGCAGAATTTCTTTGAAATTTCTTTGAAATTCAGTCTCTCCAAAGGCTACGGTGATTCTTTTTTTCTTCCCTCAAAAACAGACAATTGGAACTTCTAAAATACTATTTTTGTTATATCATTTTTGGGAAAATGCATCGTAAAATAAATATGTAGAGCTAAAAATCATGTTCCTGATATATAAAAACTCAGTGCAAAACAGTAAAATATGACACATTTCAAGGACTTCTTAATGAAAAGTAGCACAATGCACAAGTGCCCTGTGACACTGCCAAATTTTTCTTGAGTTGTCAGGTTCCTGCAGGGATTCTCTTTCCTCAGAGGTAATGAGGAACACAAACTCAGCTGTAAAACTGAAATCGGAACAAGACCAGTTTTGCACACATGATCAGGAAAATTAAAGTATCAAGATGGTGTGTGGTAGATTAAATAGTCTATCCAAACAGAATCTAATACCTTAAGTACTAGGATGTAATTCCCCTGAACCAGAACTCCTGTAGGATTTTCTTCCAACTTTTTTCATTCCATTTTTCGCTTTGGATATCACAGCTCTGAGCCAGGCGTCTACTGGTGTAGGTTGTATGGACATGATCTTCCTAACACTCACCTACAGAAATATATTCATAGACATAGAACAATGCACCTAAATGTGGGGTAAGGTACCTTGAACAATCTATTAACAATACATGTGACATTTGAACCAAATTTAAATATCCCACCTGGATTTACTCCCAAACTGCATAGCTGAAACCAAAGAGCAGGCGAGAAAGTGCCTTCTATTGTTAAATAAAGCATAAACTTCTCAGCCAAACCTGTTTCATTGCACATGCTGCAGAAAGCTCTACAAAGGGGGTAAAAAAAAAATAAATGTTTATGAATGTAGCGACACGTTTTACGGTTTCTCTTTTACATCTCCCCTGCCCAGATTCCCCCCCGGGGTGAGGGGAAGCACGGGGAAGCACGCCGGCCTTAATTGAACGGAAAGCAAAAGCAATTAGCGCGGGGGGAGGAGCCCCCCAGGAGGGGAGAACCTCGCTCGATTGGCCGCTGCTGCTGCCGCTGCTGCTGCTGCTGCTCCAGGTCCCGCCGGCCCGGGGGCCTCCGCGGCCCCGGGACACTCACCTTTGCAGGCGATCTCCCACCTCCTCGACGGCGGTTTTCCTCCTGCCGCGTATTCCCATCGGCCTTCGTCAGGAAAACTGTAAAACCCCAGTGCTGGATTTCTAGTGCCTAAAGACGGAGCACTGGAAAAGGAAGAAAAATGTGGTGGTGGTAGGTAGAGTAACATGAAGCAGCGTTTCAACAAAACCTATAAACTTGAGATGGGAGAGCTAGCTGGACTGGAAAGGGAGAAGGGAGGAGGAGAAGCTTTAAAGTATCAGCGCAAATAGCAAATAGCACCATAACTTGTTTTACGATTAGTGATCTGTTTAAAGATTTGTCCTGGAAGTACTTGATATTAGGTTACAAAAGGGTACGTTAATTGCATTAAGCCATAATGACCCATGAAGGACTGCAAAGATTTAGAGAAAAACACGTTTCTTCTTTGAAGAAAGATAAAATAAAATACCCCAAGTCGGAGCACAGCTCGGCGGCGGAGCGGGCGGCTGCGGACGGGACTCCCAGAGGAGGGAGGGAGAGGAGGCAGCGCCCCGGCCCTGGTGCCTTCCCGGGCGCTCTCCGTCCCCGGCCTGGGTCGGCTCTGGGTGCAGCCGCCTGCCTTGTGGCCCGAAATTAAATGTGTCTACTAATCTATAGTCTCATCCGCCGGGGCAGAGCAGACAAACAAAATTGTCATTCCAAATGAAAAGAAAACACTATTTCTTAGAAGTGTCTAGGAAGGTGCACAGCGGGGCATATTTTCTTTCTTACTGGCAAGAGTTTGTAACTGGATCTCTTAACATTACTGAGAACATGAAAACATGAAACAAAAGTATTGATTCAAGAATTCACAGAAGAAAATCATCCAAATACACACTGGTATTTGATTTATTTTTTTTTTAAGGTGACATCAGATGTTTACCGGGAAAAGTGAAAGCTTGCGATAGAGCCCTTGCATGATTCCTTCAAACATACGTGGAGGAAAGTGTTGTTTGTGTTGTTAAATTTACATTATGTTCATTTTAATTTCATCAGCTGCTAGACAGATCTAGGAATAATGGCATTTAAGAGGGAAATAACAATCATCTTCAGAAGACTGCAGCATAATGGAGGAACCTAATTAATTTAACCTTGCAGTCTTCCATAATAGCTGCACTTTATCATTTCCACAGATGGAGCTTGGAGGAATTAACAATGTTGTTTATCCCAGCAGACATCTCTGACTGTGGTTAGCCAATGGCAGATCTCCCACTTAAAAATGCATTTCTCCACTTGAGGGAAACCAGCCCGAGCCCTGGCAATAGCTGTCGAAACTTGCTAGTGTTGTATGTGTGTGGGATATCAAAAAACTGGGAAAATACACAATATACGTCTCTTTATGGTCTCAGAAAGTTACGCTGGAAGATGTTTCCTCACTTATCAGAGCCGGGACTTTCCAATATCAATTCGATTTTTCTTCCTTTATTTTCACCTTCACTATGTATATTTTTTTTCTTTAGCAAAGTATTCTGCTAATTTATTTTATTTTATTTTCCTTTACAAATGCATTAAGTGTCTATTTCTAGGTTTGTAGAATTTAACCCAACAATTCTGGATGATTTGCAATGTTTACAGACATTTTATGCTTGGGAAACCTGAGTAGACTTGAGGTAAGCACCCCTCCACACACAAAACACAGCAAAAAGACAGATTATTTGAACAGTGTGATTGCTTATTATTTCAGGAAATAATGAATTTTCCACGCTGTCATATTCTGGGGTGCGCACACACTCAAGTAACTCGTGGATGTCAGACCGGAGTCTGAAAGGGAGAAATCTGCTGCTTTTCGGCTTCGGGCAGTGAGTTAACGCTTCCTCCTCTGTGATACTAACCTGGGGATAAACTAAAACGCTTAAATGCACTGCACTTTTACCTGCATAGCTGAAATATTAAAGAGTGTCGTTTGGCCACTTTGAGACGGGCAGTTGTTAGCCGGGACCCGAGGAGTTTGCCACAGAGGTGTATCAGATGAGCACATTTTCGGCACCATTTTCTCTCCTCGCTCTCGTACAGAGAACTGTTTAAGGGTGGCTCGGAGACGGGGATAACTCTGCGTTCTGTGTGCAGGAGCTGTTATATAGACCTGAAATAGTATTGCGGGGGGGGGGGGGGGGGTGTTGGTTGGTTGGTTGGTTTGGGGTTTTTTGGTTTTTTTTCGAAAGGTTTTTTGGCATCTGCAGTTTGTTGTTGCTGTTGTTTGGGATGTTTTTTCATACTTCGGAGTGCCTGGTAAGCAAAACTCCCATCCTTGAACTTAAACGTTGTCCCTGCTCCACATAACTGGATACCGTTACTACACACTGATGAATAAAGTGTCTTTTCCGTTCCTCTTCTGTATGGAGCACTGTGTAATAGAAACTAACGTGTGCACGGAAGAATGCGGGGCAGCTGTTAAAATTCTTACCCTTGTTAGTTGCTATAAAGAGGTAAAGGTGAATGGTAGCTCAGGAACCACCTTTTAGAACCACCATTTGTTAGTCTGGCAGGTATCTATCTCCGGCACCAGCCAGAGGCGTGACAATGAATACCCACGCGATATGAAACACTTGGGTGTCACTTCTGTCACTTCTCCTGTTGGCAGGACAACTCCCTGGCTGCTGATGGCAGAGGGCACGACGGCGAGAAGTGCAGGGCAACCAGCACAGTGGGAATGTTGTGATTTGGGATGATGACGCGCGCCATGACGCTAACTAGCTAATGAGGAGCTTCAGCTAATGATGTCGCTTTGCCAAACAAAGGAGTCTAACCGGTTTGAAGTCCTAGTCGTTGGTCACCTGGAAATAACCTTGTACATCTCTATGTATATATTCTCGTGGGGAAGAAATACGTATGTGTGTGTATATATATATAGAGAGAGAGGAATCGTACTGAGACTAAGTAGCTCAGAGGAATGAAGGCTGTTAACGGCACGTAACTGAAATCCGGGAGTGGGTCAAATCGTGATGCGCAGCACCGCTATCTCTGCTGCACAGACGTCTGATAAATTAGTCAAAACCGAGGCGAGGGAACCACCAAAAATCCGGAACCCATGGGCGCAGCCGAGCTGCCGGTGCCCACCCCCGGCTCTAGCCAGCCAAGGCGGAGCGTGCGGTCGCTCGGGGGAGGGTGTGTGGGGGCCACCAGATGTCGGTGATGCGGTCACCGGGGGATTTTGAGTTTTTGTTCGTGTCTGAGGCTTAACAAGTTGCGGGAATGCGCCGCGGTGCGGATCCCGCCCGTGTGAACACGGCTTCTCAGCGCCTTCCCCTGCTCTACGGCCACACATTTCCAGCGACACTGGTTTCGCTGAAAATAAGCTACATTTTAGAAACCCGCAAACTGTCGCTACTAGAAGGATGGAATAGAAATCCCAGTGAAAAGCCTGCATGCTGTTCTCCCCTCGGAGAGAACAGGAGGAGGGCCCCGGCTGCCGAGGTCGTCGCGGTGGGCGGGAGGATAACGACCACCTCCCGCTCCGTGCTGTGCTCCTGCCTCGGCCGCTCCGCCCCTCGGGTGGATGAGGTCTGTCTGGGGATAAAGCGGGACTTTCTTGTTTACCCTGTGGTCCCCGTTGATGCTACCGCTGGTGCCGGAGACCTTGGGAGGGGAAAGGAGGCGGAGGGACCTAGGGAAGATGGTGGCGACGGTGGTGTAGGAGCCAGGAAGGCTACAAAAGCAGCTGCTTTATATTAGGATCTGGGCTGTTCTTGTCCTCCTCAGACTAGCACCTCCGCGCAGCATCCTCCTCCCTCCCCTCCGCCTCTACAGGCTGAGACCCGCGGAGGCCAGACCTCCCTGGTGCCCCTGCCGAGCTGACCTGCAGCCGGGCCCGAGCGAGGGCTTTGGAGCCACCCCGGTGTCTCCCCATCGGGCTCGGGGTCCCCTGGGCTCCGTTTACAGCGGAAGCCGCTTCTGCAGGGGCGGCGCCGGGTTGCTTTGCTCCAGCCAGGGCTCAGAGCGGGGAAGCTGCGGCGGGAGGCTGCGGCCGGCGGGGAGGGTGCGAGGGAACGCGGGCTGAAAACGGCTCCTCCGGTGCTTCCCGCCGGGCGCGGGCGATCAGTCCGGAGGGTGGGCTCCGCTTGGAACGGGGAGAACACTTAAATCTTCAAATCTCCTATGCAAATTAATAAAAACACACGAAATTCTAGACAGTTATTCACAACTGATTTTTATCTACCGTTTTACGCGCTTCATTATCCACCTAAATATAACCACCCCCTGATTTAATGTAGTTTACGGAGACCACAGGCATTTTTGGCTTAACTTGGTCTTTTCATTATAGTGCTGGCAATGGGCTAACTTCAGACTTCTCTCAACAGCTTGATATATCTGGTAGTTGGGATAAGACCAAGGAGGGAGAAAATGACTGCATTCAATGTACTTGTCTCGGTGCCTCTGCATACCGTTTACTTGGGGAGACCCAAGCGCTTTAAACACCGTATTTCTGTGCATCTCTGTGGGCATCGGTCCTCTGTCACCGTTACGCTCCAAAGGACAGTTTCTCTGTAAGTTGGAAACCTTGCCCGGACTTGCGGAAAGGTGGGGGTTGGCTTTAATCAGCATTGTCAGAGGACCAGGATCAGGTGTGGATATGTTACAAGCCATGTTTACATCAATTAGTATTTTCGTTACAATCTTGTCAACGGTTTTAACTCAAAGCGTATGCTAAAAGCTGGAGAAATTGAGAGGTACAAGGACGAGCGTTATTTTTTTAGAAAAAGTATTGCTAAACGAGTTGACATGGCTGAAAATTGTGATTGTACTAGAACGTAAGATTTTTAATTTTTTTTTTCCTTAGCTTTATCGGCAACGATTTGTTTCCTTACGGTGTATGCGGACGGTCTGTAATTTTAGCAAGCCACGACCGTGGCGTGCCGGTGCAGCCCAGCACACGGTCTCCTCTCGAGCGTTTCTGTGAGTCTACGTCAGGCGCAGCGATCACCCTCTCGGGTTTTCCCTAGCAGCGGCTGGCGCAGGCGGATGGAGCACGAGGGCAGTGCGGGAAGCGGTAACCGCGCCAGTCCCGCGCAGCGCCCCAGGACATCGGCCGGGGGACCGGCGGTGCGCGGCTCTCGCGTCATCGCCCGCGGTGCTGCGGGAAAAGAGGAGTCAGGAAGTCGCGAAGACTCTCCGGGCTTTGCGCGGCAGACGCCGGCGGGGTGTCTACGCGGGTTTACAGGGCGGACGATGTCAGGCGAGGAATGCTGCGGAGAGTATTTCCCGAGGAGCTGAGGCCGGCTCAGCCACACTGCTGCCCCTCTCCGGGGATGAAATCCAACGGATTTAAGGCTAAACCTGCCTGCGCTGTGTTTTTGGATTAACTACTTGCGCGGGGTTGGGGCGGTCCGGCTGCGCGGCGCGTATCGGTGCGGGCTCTTTGCGCGCCTCTCGACGGCCCTTTTCGATCCCGCTCTCCGTCATCCCCACTCCACTTTTCACATCAAATAGGCCATTAACTTTTGATCCTTGCTGTTACATTCCAGGTTTCCCAGTGATGTTTCCTGCACACTGAGCCCCCTCCCCTCACCCTCCCCTACCTACTTCTGTCCCACTTCGCGTTAAACACGTCCCGGAAGAAAGCGAATTTCTGTCGAAAATATAATTTTGAACATATGCATTCATTCGTCTCTTCAAGGTTGGCCTCACAGCGAAATCCCTCTCGGAGGAGGGACCTAACGTTTTAGATGTCCCAGAAGAGAGTTGAATTTTGGCCTGCTTGTATCTTTCAACAAGCGAGCCAGAATGAGACCTATTAAAATACTGAGTAATCTCTGCAAAGACAATTTCCATAACTTCAAATCCATTACTCGACTACCATCAATAGCTGTGCTCAAGCTCTGCAAACAGCCAGAGATCAGAAACTTTAGCTATTCGTCTTTAGGAACTATTAAGCAGGAGCCGTGACTCAATTCAGCAAGATGGATTTTAGGGTGTTGGGGTTTACCCTCCCCCCCCCCCCCCCCCCCCCCCCCCCCCCCCCCCCCCCCCCCCCCCCCCTTATTTGATTTCCCAGTTTCCGCTCTTGGCAGAAAGAAAGAACGCTAGTGTTTGAATGTAAAGCTGAAGGAGCAGCCCCAGGGTGCTATAGGAAGTCCTCTGTGAGACCGCGGTGTCGGCCCAGGGTGGGTGGAAAGAAAGGGATCATTTCGGGCATACGCCTGGTTTTGCACCCTGGTGTCTGTCCTCCAGCCTGCTCCCCCGAAAACGCCGCGGCGGGACGAGGCGGCAGAGCCCCAGCGAAGGTCCCTCCCACGTCCCGGGGAAGTCCCGTCGAAGCACCAGGGGCCCGAGAAGCTGCTGCGCAGCTGCGGAGCGGGTCAGGGAGGGCCGCTGCGGCCGGCGGGCACCGCTTCTCCCTCGTTTGTTCCTGGCGTGTTTGCACAGTCAGAGTTGATGGTGGGATGGTAGCTACTTAAAATTCGCCCTTTCGTTAAGTTTCTCGACAATAAACATGCTTTTTGGATTTTTTCCAGACATGTGCTCCGAAGAGGCCTAAACAAATTCGGAGAAGGTAATCTTCAATTCAAGCATTTTTCCCCAGTTATCTAAGGATGTGGGGTTTTTCCTATTATCCTGTCAGAAAGGTATTGAAATGGCTTAATGACCTTTTATTCATTAAAGGAATACCATTTTTTCATAGTTACATTTGTTTTGTTAATTGGTATTTTCTTCAAAGACATTTGAACATCCAGTTCTAAACACAGTTTTCTCAAATATACCAAGTTATTTTCTTTATTGATCTTCATGAGGATATAGTAATGACAGATAAGCAAGACATACATTGTAAAAAAAAAAAAAAAATTAAATTACACCGACCAGCCTCTCAAACTGGTGAGAGTTAAATTGACCCACACTGTTCTAAGGAAAATGAGCAACATAAAATTTACACAAGTTTTCCAAGATTCCAAAATAAGACACCTTTGATTTAACTCCTATGCCTTATAAACTGCAGTTCCGCATTTGCAATAGTGACTGCACTTAGCTACTTCAACAAGTGATCTCATGCAAAACTGATGCACTAGTGCCTGTTTGCAGAATATGGTCTTAAACAAGTGGATTTTCACTCTGAATGGTTCAGCCTTCTATTAATACAGAGGTTTCTGATTTCAGGCCTTTATTGCTGAAGAAACTTAACTACAATTGTAGAGAGACCAAAGCTAAGGATATTACTCCATTTCACATGGAGTATTCAGTTTGAAGGTCTTAATGACCAAAGGCACAGTAAAAATTATCAGAGAGTTTAAAATATAAAGTAGGATTTAATTGCTAATCTACTTTATAATCAGTTTTTAGCCAGTAAATTAATGGAGGAAACTAGTGTAAATCCATGTATTCATAAATAGCTCTGTGAGTAGTTTCATTAAAATTACTAAAACAAATGTTTACATTGTCATGTCGTAGAAAGTATTAGAGATTAATTAACAGCTACTGAAAAAAAAAAGGTTCACTGGAAGTCAGAGGGACTTCTACCACTGATCTGGGAAGCTGTGGGAAATTTCTGTCTGCAGTGACACAATTACCACATAATGAAGCTGGAACACAATCTTTTTATCTGCTCGCCTTAATGTTAGGTTGCTGCTTTTCCCAGCTCTCTCCTTCTTCATAAATTTTAGACAACTCCCTGTTGCAAAGATATTGACAAACTAATAGAGTATTTGGTAGAAGTGATCAGAATACCAGAGGGAAAAAATATTTAAAGTTACACATGATAAAAAAACAAATATTTGCACTACAGAGAAAAATGGTTTATTTTGTGAACTCAAAAAAATCCAAACCATAAACAAGACTGAAACGATTAAATGGATTTACTTTTGAATGGACTATGTGTAATGTCTTTTTGTGGGATCTATCAAAAAAAGTAAGTAAAGTTTGGTTGTTATAAGTGGCTAACAAACATGGCATTATAGGTGTCAGTTCATACTGGATCCCAGTAGTATCTGCCTCAGAAATGTTTCCATGTTCCATTAGAAACCATTACTGGAAATGCTCCCTGTGAATCTTGTGTGGGTTGGGTTTTTTTCTAGTAAGAAAAACTTTGCTTTAATTGCATCTAGCGAAGGACTCCATCTAACTCTGGAACTGAAAAACCCAGTTTTACTAGTCCTTCATTCCATGGTTAAGTCTAGTTTATGCTCATGGCAGTGCTTTGTTCATAATACATGTGCCAGAGCAACATCTGGCTTGCCTATCACAGCTGCACACTGCGTGCAGGGGACTAGAGGCAACAGCATTAAAAATGTCTGACTGTGACTGAAAGGAACCAAAGACTGAGATAGACAAGGAGATGTTTGCTGACTTCAAGGAGGTCCCGTTTTATACTCCCTTTCTTGTATGAAACTTCACTTAAGTAAAACAATGAATATTTTAGGAACTACATGTATGCCTGAGTTGCTTCTACAAAGTTAAATCGCAGTGTGGACTGAGTGCTGGGTTTTGGTTTTTTACTCATCAGGGCAAGGCAAGCAGCACGCTACAGTAGAACTGTCACAGAAGGAAGAACCACACAAGAGGGCACAACAATGTCTCCAGTAATGAACTCAAATCCTGAAGTCTGTAAAACCACATTGTATTCTTGAGTGATGAGTTTTGTATTTGGATCACTAACTTAGTTGAAAGAAGTGTAAAGACAGCTCCCTACTGGCAAACTATCTGAGGAGGTTACAGAATGCTGTTTATTCCAGCTAGTGTCTGGAATAAATTATGCTCAAGAAACTGGCTCCTCATACTCCTGTTTCAGATGAGTATTTGTACTGTGTGCTAAGTCCTAACACTTTGGCCAAACCATAGCCTTGCTTAGGGTTTGCCATTCATCATACCTGCCAGGAGCTCTCAGATCTGCCTGGAGAGGTGCTTGTTTTGAGGAGTGAAAGAATAACAGAGAGAGACCGTTTACCTTGGAGCTACTGCCAGTTCTCAGAGGCACCGGTCTTCCAAATTTCAGGGCTCTGAGTTGTCAGTCTTAATATGTTTAGATAACATATAGTTTATATATTTCTGAGGTTTCTACTGCAGAGAGGGGGACAATGGCAGCTGGTGACCTGAC
Source organism: Ceyx cyanopectus (assembly GCA_013401355.1). NCBI lineage: Eukaryota > Metazoa > Chordata > Aves > Coraciiformes > Alcedinidae > Ceyx > Ceyx cyanopectus. The sequence continues at coordinate 66,109 of VYZU01083921.1, forward strand.
AACTCTTGGGGTGGTAGGGAGCTTTTACAACTTGCTTTTACTCCAGCAGGAATAGCTGATTCTTGGCAACTCCTGAGACCGGACTCTAGGAAGTAGGATGGCAATCTGAGTGCTATTTTAAATGTTTTGGTCTATAAACCATGTCTATCAATTGCCTATTGTGAATGGTAAAATGTTGATTTTTCACTCATATAGTATAGAGGCTTCGCTTGATTCTCCTCACATCAAAAGCAGAACCTGAAGACGGGGAAAGCCAAAAGAAACACTACGACCTCAAACCTAAGAAAACCCAGATCACCCATCTCCATAGCAGTCAGGACTACAGGAGCGAGGTCCTATCTTTAAAGTACACTCAGGGCTCTCCTGAGAGCACAGTCCTCCGTGGGGCTGTTGCCAGCATTCTCATGCCTCTATGCAACATATACCCTCATGCTGGGGACGATGTCAACATTTTATTCTGAGGTATCCCACAGAAAAATAAGATCTTCCCTGGGGTCCTAAATGTGCTCTGGCAGACATTCTTAAATGCTTTATATATATGTATGGGTTTTGAATACTCTATTACTTGCTCAAAAATAGTAAATACCTAGGAAATATGAATCTTTGAATTCTTAATAGACAAGATTTCTAGGAGAAAAAGGCTAGAATTTGAACTTACACTCAGCCTTGCCACCCCTGACTTTGAAGAATGGCTTCATCACAGAGTGGATATTAAACCAGGCAAAGAGCATGAATTTCTGAAGAAGCTGCATTGTACAATGTAGAATTTAGGCTGCATGTGTCTATACCATGAATCCAGAAGGATGTTGTAGAGATCCTGTTTTCCTCCTTGCTTCCAGAGATTTTTATTGGTCCACATGTGCCCTTCTCTATTTCATATTCCACTAGTAGGAATGTTTACATGAACACACCGTGTTTGCATTTGGCCCAATACTTGGCATTTTAATTAACTCTTACTCTTTAATTTGTATTACAATGGAGAGGATACAAGTGGAGGAAGAGTTGGAAAGGATACCAAGAAATTTGGGTCCTTCAGGACAGACATCTAGGTATTTTAGTGATTTAAATAGTTTTGTGTATTTTCAGTTAAGGAAGATCACAAATGCTTGTAGGAACACAAGTTCAGTTTCTTTAAAGGTAGGGATATCTTTTGTACTTTCTGAAATTGGCATACAGGCAAACTGTGATGAGATGGAAGGAAAAAAAAAAAGGGCAGAAGAGTACATATGAAAATTAGTGAAATAAACTGAAATAAACAGAAGAGCTTGAAGCAACGGCAACAGTTTTGTTTAGAAGAAAGGAAGGAGGAGGCCTGGATGACAATGTTTGTCTTTACAGTATGGGTAAAAAATAATAATTAAAAAAAACCCAGCGGCTGTGCTGCTTCCATGGGCAGACCAGCTTGACAAATTGATCAGGGCATTGTTTTACAGTAGAATCAGATGCCCATGCTACCACTTCATGCAGTTTAAGTTCATACCTCCAGGATGGGCAAGCAAACAGAATGTTCTACCACTGTTTTGTATTGAATTCATTCATGAAATACAAGACAGAAAGGATCAGAACCATGCTTTCTCTTTATAGATAAGGAGAAGGGATGCACAAGTTCTAATTTTAGGGAAAATCCGAGGTCTGTGGGGTAAAGTACCATGGCACAGCTTCTCCCTGGGCAGTGTTCCCATGCTGTCCTTTATGTCTTGACTCATTTTTTGCCTCCTCCATCAAGGATAGCGATGGATCTCGCAGCACGGCAAGGTTCTCGGGGATGCTGCGGGTGCAGCATCCCGACTGCCCGTCCTGCAGCCCCTGCCCTGCCAGGGAAGCAACGGAGCTGCCAGTCAGGTCTGTGGAGGGTTTAACCTGCGGCCATCCCCTGTGATCCCTCAGCACTGCAGGAAGCTGGGGGCCCAAAGGGCCCAACCTTCCTCTCTCTAATAACACCTTCCTTCTTAAAAACAGCAGCAAAGCGGCGAGGGCGAGGCCAGCGGCGCTCGGTGTGCGCTGTCGAGCACGGCCGGGCAGGCAGGGCGCTGCCACTGGCCGGGGCGGCGGCGGGAGGAGGTGGCGGGCGGGCAGTCGAGCCGCTTCGGGCAAGTTTCCTCGCCACCTCCCCGACACCCTTCCCCGCCCAGCGCTCCTCGCAAAACACCGCAGGGCGCTGCTCCCGGGGAGCCGCCGGGCCCGCGCCGCNGTCTGCCCGCCTCTCGCAGCCGGTGCGGCTCCGGGTGCGGAACACGCGCGTGCGGCGGGGGCCAGGCGGGACGCGGCAGTTCAGCACCGCCGAGAGTGGCTACGTGGGCGCGCAGAGCCGCGGCGTTTGCGGCGGGGCGGGGGGGGGGGGG
>VYZU01083921.1:68619-125814 GCA_013401355.1 Ceyx cyanopectus
ACAGAGCCGCGGCGTTTGCGGCGGGGCGGGAGGGGCGAGGCTGCGGGAGCCGCGGTGCTGGGGTGGGAGGGGAAGGGGCGGCAGGACGCGACTCTCCCGGCGCCGCGGGAGTCCCGGGTGCCCGGCGGATGTTGAGGAGCCGCGGTGCGTCGGCTCCGCCGATCGCGTGTTTTTGTGGCGAAGGGTAAAATTCTGCGGACGTTTCCCCGTAATGAGGGTGTTTCCCTGGGGCTTGTCGGCTGAGAGCACGGCAAGTGTTCGTGGAGGTTTCCAGGCCCCTGCAAAAGCGGGCAGCTCCTCCTCCGACGGACGTGGAAAGACGGCTGGTCCCGTCGCCCGCACCGCGCCCCACACTGCCCGGTGCCCTGGGCACGGCCCTGCTGGGGCGGCCGCTTTCCGTCGGGAGCCCGCTGGCTGCCGGCCTGCAGGGGTTCGGGGAATGCAGATGGAGAGGGAGGATGCTCGTCTCTCCCCTCCCCACTGCGCACACCCCAGCACCTCGTCCGGGACGAGGTGGGTGCTGAGCATCGGCGGCAGGAAGGGGTGCACCCTCCGGTACACCCTCAGCTTGCCTCCTGGGGTTTTAATTTTGCCTGCTGCTGTCACCTAAGCCCTTCGAAAGGATTTGTGGATATGGCTATTTATGAGTTGAATTTCATCTGTATTGTTGCTCTTGGAAGCAAAGCTTATTTTTTTGCTAGACATTTCTGTTGTTTAAAACTGTAATTAAATTCGCACTTTTTCTATCACAAAGATCAGAGGTTTTTTTCAATTATTAAAAGATAACAGTAGGGTTTGTTTTTTTTTCCTTTTAGGATCTAGGGATCATAGTGTTGCATTTATATTGCAGAGTAGTTCACATTGACTTTCAGTATCAAAACACTTCTGTTACATATATGCTCCAGTAAAATGCAGTGTGAACAGCAGCAATGGACAGTCACTACATTTGAAGACTAACGCTTTAAATATTTTTTTAAATTAAAAATACAGATGTAAGAAGAGAATCAGTCATTCAGTACTGTGAGAAGTTCTTTGATTCAGAGAAAATGTGGTGTGTGGAAAGTCCCTATGAAACTATTTCCAGATTAGAGCTGTTTGTTCTCTGCCAAAAGCTGTGTTAAGCATGAACCATAATGAGGATAGTTGCAGCATCATGGAGTAGCTGGTCTGGCTACACCAGACAGAACAAGACAACACCATACTGCATAAGACAGAAGGGCAATACAGTATGGAATTGTCCCTAACTGAGGAATGAAGCTTGTGGAGGTGGCTGAAGTATCTTCTGAAGGCTAGTCTGGATAGGTTTCCAGACCTTTGTCCTAGCTTGCAAGCTTTCTACCAGAGATTTCAGTTTAAGGTAAACTGCAAGGAGCTGCATCCTTTTAAAGTTTATGGATTAGTTTTTTTGAATGGATTAGAAATCTTCAGAATTGCAGAAACTGATAATAGCATCTATAAAATGTTTTCAACCCATCTAAGTAGAAATTAAGTCACTGGTTCCTGATAGGTGTTCTATTTATTCCAGACCTGGTATTTCATTCCTACTTGTCTTGATTAACTGCATTGTCTCATGTAAACTGAATTATAGAAAGGGTAGGAAGAAAAAGGAGGAAACAGTCACTCTTTTTCTTGTTTAGGGCTCTGTCCTCCTTGTGCTGCAGCTCTGGTTATTGTGGACAAGGTGAGGAATGGACTCTGGCAACAGAACTTTAAAATCTTCAAAGTTCATTTGAATGGTTTCTCCAAGTCAGCTGGAAAATGGGGACCTCTTGCACCCTGTGCATTTAGAGAATTTCAGGTTCTTTTCTTTGTTTCTTTCATTCAATTATGCATTATAGAATCCTCAAATAGTACTGCTCAAAATAACCTCTCCTTCTAGATTTAGAGAGTGATGCAAAATGAAGGGATTAAATTGAGTTAAAAGGCTTGATTTTTTTTCCTTCATGTTTACTCTTTTAATCTTTGAATCTTTAATCTGATATATGAAACATGATAAGATGATGATTTCACAAATATCTGGACAAAGAGTGCTAATCACATTGCATGGCCACATAAAGTAAAATGTGAATTTACCATAGAGTTCTGTGATACAGGTCAAGTTGCCTTAAAAAGGTTTTAGTGGTTAGACCAAGAGAGATTTGCCCAGATTTGAGGCTGTGACAGTGAACTGTGGCTGCTTGGGAGAGGCACCTGCAGGGGTAGTTCTTGGGGGTCTGGGGGCAGCTGCTGCCCATACCCAGGACAAGCACTGGGCAGTGTGTCCAGGGCCTCCCCTGTGCTCAGATGCCCAGAAAAATCACAGAGGTGAACTTCCACCCTGTGAGGTGGGTCTGCATTTTTGCAGCTCCCCTTATAAAGAAGTGAGCTAGGAGAAAGATCTTTTATTTATAAGAACGGAAATTGTGTGTAAAGTCCTTCGAATCAAGGAGGCCACAGTTGGGTACTTCATATGCTTTTAAAAGCTTTTCCAACTGTGATTTGCTTCTCTGTCCTTCCTATGCTGTTTCCATAGCAAGTCACACCTACTGCCAGTTTAGGCAATTGGACCAGTGCCTGAAATTTCTGCATTTTAACTTCTCAGCTCTACAGCTTGAGGTTTTTATCATCTGAATATTGAAGGAGATTGCAATGTTTTGTGTGAATAAAAAAATCTTTTTTAGCTTTAAGGTTACATGATTCTCAAAGGAAAGTGAAACATGTTCAGAATGTTAGTGTAGTTCATTCTTCACTTTTTTATGAAGTATTATTTCTTAGCTATAACATTATTTGGTAAATTAAACAATAATTCTTCTTTAATAACAAAATGTAAAAACAACATTACATGGATGACAACTTGTCCTGCTTTGTTTGCGACAGACTCCTGGGCTAGCCCTGGTCTGCAGCCCTAAGCAGTTTGGAGTCAGATAGGGCAGCTGCCTCAGTTGGCTCCAGGTGCTTTCAGCTCCATTAACAGCACACCCAGTATAAAGGGGGAAGGCTGAGGATGAGGAGGCTCCTCTTGTCCCTCCTCTTTCTGCTTAAGCCCTTCCTCTTACTGCTGTCCTGCCCATCCCTGGAGGGTCTTGCTCCTCATTCTGCTTCTGAGGATGTGTCTATGTTTGTTGTGACCATGGTAGGTTTGCTGGGCTTTAGTTTGGCTGTTTCATTAAATTAATTTCCATTTCAACCCATGGGTCTCCTCTCATTTTCCTGCTCCCTCTTCTCTGCTGGGGAAGGGTCATGGGGTCACAGTCTGATAACTGGGCACAATCATTTTTTCTAGGTTGCTTCCGCTTGAATACAAGTAATTGTAATACAAGGTTAGTAATTGAAATTAGAAAATAATTATTAATCAACTTGGAGAATGAAGTGCATAGCAGTGAGGGCAGACAGAGAAGAACTGTGCAGGGACCTTGTGAGGCAGTCACTAGACAATAACATGACAACTGAAATTCTGCAGAGATAAATGTAAACTGTTAAACCGTAAACAAAAGCAGTTGTAGCTGTACATGGAAAGTGATGGGCACTGAGCTGACCCTCGCCATTCAGAGATGAGATCTTGGTGTAAAGAGAGTTACAGGAAAATTTGTGCAGTGCTCAGTAATGCAACAACCCACACATGCTCAGCATTACTGGGACTCCAAGAATTTTACATTGACTCAGGAGGAGGATGTACTTGAGACTGTACTGAGGGTTGCAAGACAGATTAACTCTATATCTGACTCAGGAGAACCAGGAGGATTCTTAGTCTGGACCAGTATCATAGACCCTGTGTTCTCAACACCCCCTTTTTCTTCTTAGATTTAATTGGTTGTGGGAGAAGTATGGTACAGACTCTATCATCAGATGGTTTCTTCAATACATACTTAGGCTTAGTGTTTGTGCAAATTTATTGGTATGATCAGGATTAAAAAGTAAAAACGTATTTCCCAGGCTGTCACTTGTATAATTTGCTTGTGGTGTATTCTCTGTGGTTTCTTCCTCCCCAACACATAGGTGAGGCCTCCTGCCTCCTTACCAGGAATGTGAGGTTTTGACGTCATTAATGACATTAAGGAAACATTATAATTTTAGTTTATAAAAATCTTTATTTTAAAGTAAAAACTGACCACTCAGACAGAAAATCCAGATGTTTGATGTATATTACAGACTTAAAAGGATTGAGATCACTTGGTGCTGACCTAGATGTGCCAGTGAATGTGCCATGGGTTTCACACATGCCTGCCCAGGACACCAGGACTGGCTGTTCTGTGTTTACATGAAGGAAAGCTTCCAGAGAAGTGATATGACTAAAGATTTTCATCTGTCTCTTGACACATGTCCTGCCACTCTATGCGTTTCTACTCCCTTTATTGGAAGAAAGGGCTGTTGAGATGTCTCTGAGTATCTGTAGGGATCAGCAGTGACCTGTATCCCGGCAACCGTGCAGTGTTGCCCACAGGCTGCACACCCACGGAGAGCTCTGGGGCAGCCCCACGCCTGGGTGTGGGTCAGTGTTGCAGTACATGTCGGATGTCTTTCAGCAGATGTGTGTTAGGTCTGCACATCTGGGCACCCATCTGTTTAAATGGAGCCCCCAGGGGTTTCTGCAGGACAGAACGCTGATGCCTCTCCAGGCACCTGAAAGTGCAGTCAGAGGTGGTTGTCAGTCGCAGGGCTGGGTTTGTTGTTTATAAAGCTGCTGAAAGGCCCCTACGAAATTTCATTTTCAGAAATATTTCTCTTTTGTTCCCCCCCACTTTTTTTTTTTTAATTTTTTTTTATTTGTAGCTGTTACAGTTGGCGAGTTTCTTCCCTAGCATTTGGAAATAATTGTTTTCTAAAGGCTGCCCAGGTTATCTGCCAAATTTAACACCTCAAAAGGAAGCGAGGCTGTGGGACGAGAGACCTACCTGGGAACAGAGTGAATGTACTGAGGCTTTAACATGTGCTAAAAAGGAAACTTTCCAACTATAGCACCTAAAATCAAAACCATGGAGTTCCCTGATGTTAACTGTAACATATCACAGGCTATCATCTACATGTTAAAAAAAAAAAAAGACTGTTTTGCCCAGCCTTATAACCTCTTTACCAAATGATAAAGCACATGCAGTGCTTATGGGATTTATTTTTTTTTCTTCTTCTTCTAAGGAATGTGCATGGTTTTGGGAGATAGCACATTAGATGTTGCTAGAAAATCCTGCCAGTTCCCGAGTGTCATCAGTCTGTCACCAGCCACTTTTTTTTTAAAGAGCAAAGCAGTATCCGCTGATGACACAAAGTGACCTCATTGTGGAGGCTTTGCAGCGCTGTAACCACTGCGAGGTTTTAAGACAGGAGGAGTTTTGATGATGATACAGGAACTGGAAGAAAATTTAATCCCATCTCCTTGGTGATAAAAATGGGAAGGTAGCCCCAAGTGTTGGGTGTTCCTGCAGTTTGTGATCACAGTGAGCTTCAGCAGGGCCTCACAGCAGCTGAATGTGCATTGCAGCAGCCCTGGGATGGCTCTGAGAGGTGGGTGTTGGTGACAAAGTAGAGCTTGCATGGGAAATGCAAAGCTTTTATGGAGAATAGCTCAGCAAGTGTAAGAAATCAGGGTTCTTGTCCTTACATGTTGGTGTCTTTAAGTGCTGGGAGTTAGTAGCAAGCATTTACTTTTTGGTCACACTTGTGTTGGGTGATGTCTGTGCAAGAGATCATCCTCTGTCAACAGCTTCCAGCCCTAAGACATTCTGCTGTTTCAGTGTCCTGGCTGCGTTTGGCCCCTGCTTCCTGGGTGATAGGTCACCTGCTTTTGTCAGGTGGAGATGGCTGCTCAGACTGCACCCAACACGGGGCTCCCTGAAGCTTCTGGCTGCAGGGGTTGTCTCCTGCCCTGTGCCCAGCTCTGGAGGGACCCGGGCAGCCCTGCGTGTGTGCTGAGGACATGGCACCATCCTGGCTCGTGCCTCGGGAACAGGGCACCCCGTGAACCATTCTCTGAACTCCTTAGCTCTTTGCGTGTGCTGTGGTTTGGTTTGTCCCCCCTTTGGAATGGAAATAGATGTTTGGAAAAGGGGCTGCAGGTTATAATGGTAGCTCAGTGCTCTTTAGCTGGTGGGACTCTTAACTGCTCCCATCATGTATTTAATATTAATGATATTTAACCAGGCAAATGACTTCCAAAGTAGTGGAGAAAAATAAAAGGTGATATGTACTTTCATGACTTCCCTTCAATTTAGATCTTGTCTTTTTCAATAATTTGAGGTATTTTCCCTCATATTCGATGGCATATTTTGGATAGAACAGCTCCTCTGTAATAGATACTTTATGTAATTTAGATGTAATTTTTGATACATTAACAACTCAAGGGAATTTAATTACTTTTCATAAAGCTTTACTAAAAGTTAAAAATAACCTAAGATGACAATTATAATAAGGACAACCAAGTTGTTTTTGTTTAAAAGTGAATTTTTAAAAATTAAAATTACTTCATTACATTTTAAATCAGCTGTTCTGTGTTAAGGTCTAAGCCCTTGTGTTACTGCTAGCTTGATTCTGCTGCCAGGGATCTCTGGTGCCTGCTGAAGGAGAAGTCTGTGTGTGGGTACATGCAGGACCGATTCCCACCCTGGGTTCTTGTGGTGCAGGTGTGTTCCAGGAGCCTTTCCCCGTGGGAGGAAGGGTTTGCTGCAGCAGTGTCTGCAAGCTGGATTGCCTGGTTGGGGTTGAACTATGACATACACTAAAACATATGTGCTTTTTCCTTATGGGTTTTAATAGAAAATGCTTTTTAAATGTAGATGATTACCAGTCTTGGTAAAGTTTTCTTTCCATTAGTAAGGAGAGCACCACTGATCTGAAAAGCTGTCAGGTCACCCACATACCAGAATTACATCAATTGACTTTTGGATATTTTTCCATTAGAAAAGGCTCCGTTTTATTCCCTCGCTGAAGTGGCAGACTTTTCAGCTTGTGTGGTTTTTCCATTTACTGCATTTTGCAATAAAAGAGTTTGAAACAGATGTCAGTCATTGCTTACCAGTGGGGCATTGTTGGAAAACTGTTTTTGTCTGCTCTTCGCTATTATTTTTTAGGTTGAGAGAAATTTTTGTCCTTCCCCTCCCTAATTTTGTGACTTTTTAAAGCCTTGAATAATTTCTTAACCTATAATCTGGTGTCAGAATAAATATGAGCACCAAACCCTCATTTCATAGAAGTATTTCAGATTGGCCATTGTTCTCAGCAGGAATTGCTCTGGATTCGATGTCTCAATTGTAAAACAGAAGGGAGTGGATGCACCACAGAAGCATGGTTTGTATTAGCATCTTCCTGAGGGTGTGGAGTGGACCTGTTAACGCTTTCTTAATGCTCAGATGTTACAGAAATAGCTGAATGTGTGCAATGGGTAGTGTCTAGGGTGGATTTATTGTGTGCAGAACAACTGGGCTTGAAGGGATATTTTTTCCTTGCAAGAGTTCCATCCAGGTAGAAAAACACAGAATAAGATTTGTGTATCTTGATACTAAAATACACGTTTCATCTACAGAGCTGTTTTAGAACAAATTGAAAATCTTCGGCCCACTGGATCGTTGCTTGTCACAGATAAGCAAAGTGCTGTTCACATACCTGTGTATAAAAGGTGTGTGTCTATATATCCACACTTAGAAAAATAAGCCTTACATTTCTTTTACTCTTCAGCAGACTGCATTTCCCTCATGTCTTCCAAAAAATGATGATTTTTCTAATGAGGATTTTAGTTGGGTTTGTTAGATTTATTTGAATGATTAATTCTAAATTTTAAGGTCACAGCATTTTGTTATAAATTGTCTCTAAGGAAACCATATTTTTAATATTGTCTGTTGGATGGATGAGCCTTTATTAATTATTCTCGGAGCTTCACTGTGATTTTTAACATCAAAGACCATAATTTAAAAAGGTGAGAGAACACAAAGCATCCTATATTTATAGGGTCTAGGACTGTGATCTAATGTAAGCTTGAAGAGATTTAGTATTAAAATATCTTTAGCTTGAGGGCAACATTTTGAAAACTTTGTGGGTTTTCTTTTTTTATCCTGTCTCAATCTACAATCATACTTTTTTGTTATTATTTCCTCTTAGCATGACAATACAATGGGTATTGATATCTATCAGGGAGGGGATGAACTTCACCAGAAAAAGAGGAGGAAAAAAAATAAAAGATGTGTTGTTGGCAGAGAAATAGCGGTGGTGAAGAGTTCTGTCTGCCTTTTATCCCTTGCCGACAGAGCACGATGGGGCTCTCATTCTGCCCTTGGCTCGTGTGGGTTTGCAATAAGCAGATTAACTATATATTTCTTTTCAAGATTTCAGTTCATCAAAGATAACGGCTCACAGCTTCTGAATGCCTGTTAGTTAGTGGAAAGTTTCAGATGTAAAGATCAGCTCTTAGTTTCACACCAACAAATTAACAGGGCCATGTGGTGCTCTTTTCCTCAGGACTGAAGCTCACTTTAATAGCCTGTGTATCACTGGGAAGAAGAAATCTTCAATGGAAGATCCTCAGGGAATAAATGGGAAGTCTGTAAGTAAACAACGTGTCAGTCTTAAAGAAAAAAGTTATGGCTTTTAAAGCAGTAATTATTTTTGTGGCAACTAAGTGGCTGGAAAGGTTTAGAAAGCTACGTGCACTTTTAATAATTGGAAGCTATGAATGATGAAAGTAATCGAGAGTTGGAGGTTATGCTAAAGCTAGGGAAAATAAGGAGATATTTTAAAATATTTGTCTTCAGTGATTCATATTGCAAAATGCTGGTGGTTGTTTTCTCAAATATTTGTCTTGCTGCTTTGTATTGTTAATATTTTTATCTGTTAGCTTCCACCCTGTTGTTAGAAGCTGTTTCTCTGTGTGAATGTGTGCAATTACTACTCTGGGAGAAGTGGGTGCAGCTCCAGTCTGCCCAGTCTTATGAACAGTGGCAAAATATGTTGCTTAAAATAAAATGTGGCTAAAGATTTTGTTTTTTGTAAATGCCTGTTTAAAATCACAATAGTAAGCAATCTTGCAAACTATCAGACATGGTTAATAATGTTTTAAAATAATACTTCATGCATGGTCAAATGATTAGTGTGTGTTACAGATTGTTAGGTCAGTTTGTTTTATCATTCTTGGCACTCAGGAAACGTCAAAATGCTACATATATGTTTTTATTCTGGATTGCTTGGACAGAAATTGTGCACAATGAAATTGCCTTCTTTTTTTCAATTGTAAAATAACTAAAAAAAACCCCAACTATTTAGTAATTTTTATTAGATTTATTTGCTGCATTTTTTTCCTTGTTCTTCTACACTCCACAGTACTCTGCATCCTCTCCCACTCCTCCTTTATATATCCAGTTTTTCTGATGCTTCTGTTAGTTTTTTGTGTAGCAACTGAGCAAAGCCACCTAATAATAAGCTTATTGTGTTGTGTGTTTTTGTTACCCTTCTCATCTAGTGTAATTTTTACTGTCTGAAGTAACATGGCTTTGATTATTTTCCAGCGTGTGTTTGTTGCACAGCCCGTGTCTGAGTGTACATCGGGTATTTGTGCACCCCTGCCGCAGCTGTGTGTGAAAGAACCGACTCACTCCTGGGGCCCTTGTTACTGGCCATGGTCCCCTGTGCAGCCCCAGGGCTTTCAGCACCACCCAGGCTCAGGCCCTGGTCAGGATCAGGCCTTCGAAGCATGAAAAGCTGTTCCCTGACACCCCTGGAATTTTCTGCAGCTCCTGCTGTGCTGCCCCTGTATGCCCTGTGTCCTGGGCTGGGGGCGGGCAATCGTAGGCCGGAGCTGCAGGTCATGACAAATGTGTCACCTCAGCAGCATTGCGGGAAATACTTGTTCATGCTCTGGCACCGCCAACGCTTCTGTTGGGGTTCTTCGTTCCATTCTTTCTCACTCCTTCGTCCAGAGGGGCTGTAAAACGATCTGCTCGGAGCTTCCCTTGGCATTACCCAGGCAGCTGGTATCGTGGGTGCTCTGAGGACTGTCAAAGTAGCTGCTGAGTAGAGTCTGCATGGGCACGGGCTCAGGCCCCTGTGACGGCAAGGCCTGGGCGACCCAGAGGCTGGAGGTGCCGTTGCAGGGTGCGGCTCTTCTGGGTCCTAGGGCAGGTGTGAGCTGGGGTGTTAAGCTGGTGAATCAAATCCTGATACTGGGCCTTAATTTATAACTGGACAGGCTGCTGTGTTTTCAACAGTCAGTTGACCAACGTGGAGATTTCTTAAAAGCAGTGCCAAAAGGCAAAATCGTTTCAGTGAAAGTAGAGAAGATGGAAAGAACACTGCTTTTGTATATTCTGCTCTGTGTGTACACATGCAAGAAAAAGAGAGGGTGAAGGGTAGATTAACGTTCTGCAATTACAATATGGAAACCAAAAGCAGATTTAAGACCCCAAACACTTTTAGCCACTCTCAAAGCCTGCTGGTAGTCACAAGAAAAGAGAACTTTTCTAAAAGCACCACTTGAAAGGGACTTGAATTTTGAAATGAACTGGTCAATGAAAACGAAGCTGTGGAAGCAATTTCAGGTACATGTGGGGGGAGGAGCTTTATTCAATAACTAATAATTGAAAGTTTATAATGTTTAAGGAAAATAGAGCTAGATGGGCAACAGCAAGTGTCAGGAGGAAGGAAAATGGAAAAAAGTTTATCAGACAACATTATGAGAGAGGAGATGAGTAACTACTTTGCCACTGTCTTTGGCCAAGATTTATTTGAAAAAGAGGATGATGTTTCGTGTGAGAATGCAGCCTGTTGGTACTAACGTGCACAAGAGATACCATACCAAGCCCACAGGGTATCTTCTGCCCTCTGTTATGCTCATAAAGCAGAGAGGGGATTTTAGCATCTAAGCAATGCTTTCATCACCTGGAGAAATAGTCCTAATGGTGCTGTTATGTATTTGGTTCACATTGTGTAGGAGCTAACGTGTTCAAGTTTGCATCTGCCCCAGCCTTTCTTTTATTAGGTGTGTGAGAGAAGCATAGCAGAAAGCTGAGGCTGGCTAGACAGAGGATATCTGTCTATTATCCTGCCTGGAAGTGCCACTGATGTTCATTTTCTTTCAAAGTCCAAAAAAGGTTTTGAAGCCTGTTTTCCAATTCTATCTATGCACCTATTGGAGCTGGTCTGCTTGTGTTTTATTTAGCTGAAACAAGTGGTTATTTTTCATTTTCATTTCTCTGTTAATAAATTGGTTCTTGATTTCAGCCCAGATTGTCAATGCAGCAGAGATCCTGACGATAACACTCAGCTGTTAAAAATTCCTACAACTGGGCTACCTCAATGACTGTGCTGCCCACCTTGCTGATCTTCCTGGAGAGGTGTTGCCACGTTAGAGCAAATACCAGTGAAGCAGATTACCTGGCTTGGTACTGAAATCTGCAAGTCTGAGACATAGCCTACGTTTTTACATTTTGAAGGACTGTATATAGGGTTCCATCTGATGCATGGTTTATTTGTTTGTGAGATTCGGTACAAGGAGGTTTCCACAACTAAATATTATCATGGTTTTAGCTATTACTATATCCTATAGGAATATTTTGAGATTTTTTTCTTCCCCCCATCCTCTCACTGGTAACAATGTTAAGTTATTATAGAGCAGAAAGTACTTTTCATTTCTGTCCTGCCCAGGCTCATAGTTGAAAATTCTCATTGCAAAATTGTATGCCAAAAAGTATTTTCAGCATCGAGTGCTTTTGATGGTGGAGTTTGCCCATCTGAAACTTTGCAAAGACTTTGCAAAGACTGAAACCCTCAAGCAGTCAAATGAGACCCAAACAATTTGTACCCAACGAGCCAAGAAAGGAGGTGCTCCTGGTCTGCTTCAGCAGTTAATCTTCTCCAATTCCCCTCCCAGCCCCCAAAACCTCAGCTTTTGGTCAGTTCTCTGGGCAGCTTGGCTGTGAACTTCCAACTTGGTGCTCCTCCCTGCTGCTCTCTGGACACTACTCTCCCTTGCGCCCTGTGCCATGTATTGGAGAGCAGCACTTGTGCTGAAAATTTACCTTGGAGTTCTGCTAATGGAAAGATTCAGAGCAAGTAGCTGTCTTTGGCAAGAAAGGGGGGGGGGNGGGATAACAAAAAACATCCAGCACCTGGCTGCAGCAAAATAATGAATTTTGCAGTAAACTTCTGATATTCTGTGGAATCTTGGAACTATGCCAGGCTCCATGACCACAGAAATGCTGAGTCCATGGGGCCCAGAGAGAGATGTCTGGTGCAGTTCACATCTCTCTGTCTTTGTTCCAAGCTCCTTGCAGTCCTACTGAGGCATCACATTTCATGCTCTTCAAGTTCTCAAGGTTATCAGTTACCAGAGGGGCTAGAAACTTTGTTTGAGGTGAGGTGGGTTTTGGTTATGCAACTCTCCAGCCTGGCAGCTGTTTCAGAGGCCACTGTCTTAGTGGTGGCATGGTTGGTGATAGCCAGGCATAACCTCAGGGTTTGAACTATGTCACCAGCTGCGTGCTTCTTGTACATTACCTGTTTGTCACATTAGGGAGCCAAGTCTATGAAGAAAAATGGTGAAAATACAAATATTTTGCCTTCAGTTGAAAACTATAATCACCTGTGAAAATGCTGTGTTGATTCTCCCTCAGTTTCTCTCACAGTCTGAACAGCACTGCACTCCCTTCTGAGTTCCCGTGCTGTTCTAGAGAAAAGTGTAACATGCTTCCTTTCCAGAAAGGCAATAAAATCCCAGCACCATGCAATTGCAACCTGTAACTGAGCCTGTGAAGTGCAATCGCCTGCACCCTTCGCACTCCTCGTATCTGCAATTGGTAGGATATTGGAAACATAAGCCACAAAACCCACTTATGACACGTGGTAAGTGTCAGAAATAATATAACAGCTGGAACTAACTGAATTATATAAATTCCCCAAATTGAAATGAGCTGCTGCTAGGTGGTCTATGATACCTACTCAATCAGTGACTATTAGTTGAATTTTTTCTTTAAAAAACATTTACATGAAAATATTCCTGAAAACTGTAAGCTGTTTGAGGAGCATACCATATTCACTGCAAGATGTTAACTCAGCGGGGCTTACAGTAACACTGTGGATGATTTCTTGTTACTTAAAATGTTCTCTTCCTGGTCGGTGGCAGCAGCTCTGCAATTCTATAGTCAGTGAAGCAGCAGCACTGACAAAAGTGCTTCTACCCACATCTTGGGGTTGGGCATGTTCATCTTTGCAGAACCAGAGCATTCATCGTAACTCTTCTTTAATGAGCATTTGTAATTTTCTGTCAATGATACTGGAAAGTAATCCCACTGCCAGCCCAACGCTTAGCATGCTTTCTACACACACGTGTATAAAAATCCACTTGTCCCAGCCAGTCTGAATGTGCTCTGTAGGCATCCTGTCCTGCCTGAAGTCTCTTGATGAAAGTCTTGATGAAGTTGTAGCTTAGCCTTTAACAGTAAAAAGCAAACTGCCAATGAAGTTTATTTTCCTTTTTACTATGTTTTCTGGACCATTGTTCTGCTTGAGGAGCCATGTTTGTTAGTTTTGGCTCTCTGACTTCTCCTTCCTGAGGATAAACTCTCCTTAGGCAGTTGCACAGCTATGCACTATCAGGCTGCATTGCAGTTTATTCACAGCCCAAGCTCCATCAGAATTCAACTGTGTGACTTCCTGACTTAAGTGGGGGTGCATCTGTAATGTAAATACCTACTTGATTTTGTGGAAAACCAGGAGGATTTTTGTTTGTTCTTGTAAAATATTCCTGCTGGAAGCTTGACTTTAAAATTGGCATCCAGCCTTCTCTGCTCTGACTCGGATACTGATCTGATTTTGTGCTTTCATGGACATTTTTATATTTTAAAAATTTTAATTCAACATTAGCTTTACTTACAAGCTACAGGCAGAATAAAATCGCATTACAAACATTGTAGTATTAGATTTTATCACCATTTATTTCTTCTTGTCTGCCCAGGGATTTCTACATGTTCAGTAGAACTAATTTGCAGTCAGACACTGAGGTCTTCTAGAAGGCCAGCAGGCTCCACAGACTAATTTATCCAAATAACCAATCCCTCATAGGCCAACTATAGAAGGACACCAAAATGGCCTAAGCAGGCAAAGCCCCCTTTTGAAGTCTGGAATGTTTTGACTGACTTGAAACAGGCGGCAGGAATGAAGGGATAATTTTCAGTGACCCATGGGACTTTTTTGCCATTTTCAAATATTAGGTAAAACAAAGAGAAATTGCTTGTTCTAATTTAGAAAGACTTAGCAATCCGGAAGGTAACCAGACTCAGAATTGAGTATGAAGGTAGAGAGCTGCAGTTTACTCTGTGCTGAGGGTTGGTGGCTGGGCCTGCACAGTTTCTGTGCCCACACGTACACAGCCTGCTTCACTCACATGTGCACATGCACAAACTGTTTCTTGGATTTCACTTGTATAAAAAAACTTTAGTGCAGAGTCTGCAACATTAAATGAACTACCTCAAACATTCAAGTATGTACTGTTTTTCTTGAACCAATAATCATTAATTAGAAGGAGGTGTTTCTGTTGCTGCTTCCCAAGCTTGGATGCTCGCTCGGATGCCAAGACTTCCATGCCATGTCTGTTTCCTTACACCCCCTATTCTGGTGCCAGTCTAGGAAAAGTGGAGAGTAATATAATTTTTAAAGGGAATTTTATAGTCTAAAGTAGGCTTGCAGACACAAAGGGAAGTATTTTGATGCATATGTAAACCCACAATTTTCTATGAACACTTCTAGAGAGAGGGGGGGAATGTGACTATTTAGGATTAGAATGAAAACATTACAGATGAAGTCATGTTCAGCTGCCTGAATGTCTATCTTAAAGACAGTATGGAACAATTGTATGGATTTCAGAAACTTATTTAGAGACACACTTTTGTTAATCTTGTCTCAAATTTACCAAGGAGATCTGTGTGACGGGTCCAGCAACGCCAGTGACACAGACCAACTTCAGCTCTCAGCTTCCAACCTGTGACACTGACTCGGATACACTGAAGCTTCTTTGCAGAGTGTTGTCTGTAAGGAGGAATCACTAAAGAAGTAGTAAAGCTTTTCTACTCCTGTTTAACAGAAGTAGTCTTACATACAGCATTGTTTTGTCAAAGGTTTTGGTCACCAGCTCACCCTTTTCCTCTTGACATCTCTGGGGCTTCCTGGGAGCTGTGCAGATCAAATGCTCTGGGTTAGGGAAGAGGGTGAAGGCCATCTCCTGTGCACTCTGAGGTCAAGGCTGAGGGGTCTGCAGAGCATTGCTGTGTCACTCACGTGTGTCCTGACAACTTCATGGTAGCGATGTTAAGCTGTCGGTTTAGAGTTGTCACTTCAAGCTCTATTGTACTTGGTTGGGCTGTAGCTGGTATTCCTCCTGCATATGCAGCCAACTTACAGTTTTAGTTTGTTATTTTACAGTGTCCTGCTTTGTCTGTGACAGAGCCCTGTCCAGCCCTGCTCTGCAGCCCTGAGCAGTTTGCAGTCAGCCAGGGCAGCTGCCCCAGTTGGCTCCAGGTGCTTCCAGTTCCTTTAACAGCAGCTCAGTGTAAAGGGGCTCCTCATACTCTTCTTCTTTTCCTCCTGCTCATCCCTGGAGGGTCTCACCATCCTGCTCCTGAGGATGTTTTCCTGTTTGTTGTGCTGACTGTTTGCTGGTGTGATTATAACTTTATACCTTGGTGTTCTTTTGGCTGTTCTATTAAATCAATTTCAACCTGTGGGTCTCCTTTGCTGTTCCTGCTCCCCCTTCTCTGCTGAGGGAGACAGAGACCTGGTGTAGTTGAGACCTGTGTGTGGGCTAAACGTACACATGTGGGATACTGAAATACAAGGCTTTTTCTGATTTTATATTTCTCTGAAATACTTGCACCTAGTATTGTCTCATGGTAATAGACAAATATAACAAAATGACTGAGAAATCCCATTTAAGTGTAGTTTTCAGTCTTATATACACTGACCTCAGATTAGTGGATTTCAGAAACATGATGTTTAAATTAATGTTTTTTTGGTGTGAGTGTATATGTATGTGTCTGTGCATGGAATCTATTAGATTAAATTAGGTTATGTTCCAGCTTTTACTCGAGGAATATAATTTTGTTAGTAGTTAATAATGTTAATGCTGTGATTTTCTCATATTATGTTTACGTATATGGCTACAGTAAAATCAAATTATATTTGCTGGGGGTAAGATTAGCCAGTCAAGGACCTGTTTACAACAAATTTAAGTTTAGAGTTTGTAGGAAAGAGATGCTTCTCTATTTCTGTCTGCCTTGCTTTAGCTGTGTTGTCTGGCAGTGGGTGGGGAGGCTTCACAGGGATTTTTCATCAATCACAGAGAATTTTGTCATTCTGACATTTTTGGCATTCAAAGCCTTATATTGTGCCACCAGCATTTTCGTGGGGTGAGCTTTCCATCCTACCAGCAACGCAGCTATGCAACTGTGCAGCGCAGCAGATGGAGGGAATTTCTCCCCAGCACCTACAGTGATTAGCTTATATCCCACAGTGCAGGATTTTATAGGACCATAGATGGGTTAGGTTGGAAGGGACCTCCAAAGGGCATCCAGTCCAGCCCCCCTGCACTTAGCAGGGACATCTCTAATAAGTAAGGCTGCTCAGAGCCTCCTCAAGCCCCACCTGGGATGTCTCCAGGGATGGGGCCTCCACCACCTCTCTGGGCAGCCTGTTCCACTGATCCAGCACCCTCAGATTAAATAATTTTTTCGTGCTGCCTGACCTAAATCCCTTTTCTAGCTTAAAGCCACTGCCCCTTGTCCTGTAACTGCAGACCCTTGTGAACAGACCCTCCCCTGCTTTCTTACAGGCCCCTTCAGGCACTGGCAGGTGCTCTGAGGTCTCCCTGGAGCTTCTCTTCTCCAGGCTGAACAACCCCAGCTCCTCCAGCCTGTCCCCATAGCAGAGCTGTTCCAGCCCCTGAGCATATCTGTGGCCTCCTCTGGCCCTGCTCCATCAGCTCCATGTCCCTCCTGTGCTGAGGGCTCCAGAGCTGGACACAGGGCCCCAGGGGAGCTCTGCCCAGAGCAGTGGCAGAATCCCCTCTCTCAATTTGCTGCCCACACTGCTCCTGTTGCAGTCCAGGATGCCACTGGCCTACTGGGCTCCATTATGCATTGGCTGATGGTCCTGATTGTAATTTACAGAGCTTTAAATGTTGTTAATGGTCACGAGACAGTGAATTAAATTCTTTGAGGCTTAAAAACAATCTTTCTTTTTTTTCTCAATCTGTTTTAAAAGGAGCAAGTAGGATAGTCAGTAATTTCAGGCACACTTTCGCACTGTCCTTATGCAGCAGAGTAATTTCAAAATCTAATCCAAGTGTTACATTTTGAATGGGGATTAAAAGAGATGCCATTTTTATAGTAAGCTCTGCTTGGAATCTTGTTGACTCAGGCATTTGTCCTTGCTGAATGCGTGTTTAATACTGTAGATATTTTTAGTAAGGATGATCTATTTTTTATTTTTATTCTTAATAATTGCACATATTTTTCATGTTTGACCACAATTTTAGGCCTTTAAATAATTCAAAAGATCTAAAAGTATCTCTATTCAAAATCAACTAGTTAAATGATTATATGCTTTGCTTTCACCTTTGGTTATTTGTACATTAAAAAATAACCTAAATTTAGGGCCTGTTTCACTGCTATTTTTCTACTCCAGTTTGAAGCATTAGGGGTTTGGGCAGCAAGGTGTATTTAGTAGGAGGCCAATAGGTACATCGGATTCGTGTCATTTGCAATGATATTTTGGAAAGGGAGGAGGTGCAAGATGAACGTTTTATTTTTCCTTGGTTTTAGTAAGGCACTGTAAAAGCAAAGTGGCCAATGCAGCAGGTTTAGATAGTGCAGACACTGCATAAATCCTCTGCTCAGGCCCTGCAGAGCTGTGTGCTGCCATGACACTGCCTGACAGAAGGCAAGCACACTGCCAGATCCTTACAGTGCTGGTCACTGGCTTTGCCTGCTCTTGGCTTCTCCAGAGACTCTTCCTTTCCAGCATTGCATTTGCTTTGGATCATCAGGAGAAAGAGTATCTTGTGCTTCTTGATACCTGCACTCTCCATCTTCTCAATTTCTTCTCCATCTGCAATTTGAAGTAGAAGATTTGCCCTGGATGAGTGCAGTTAATCTGACAGTATTTTGATCTAAAGGGACTTAACAGCTTCTCAGAACCAAGGCTTTGGGGCTGGACAGGACAGCTGGACCCTGGATAACAGCTTGGAGGAGACATGGATTTGGACCAGCAGAGAAGAGCAGGAGGTATGTGAGCGATGCTGCGGTGGGTTAGACAGCGTAACTCGTCGTGCTGTTGGTGTCCAGCAGGGACCACCAGCAGACACGGAGTGGAAGCAGAGCACACCCTGCTCTCAGAAGGGCTGGCAGTACAACGCCTCTTCAGCCTTTGGCTCCTCCCTTTGCTTTAACACTTCTAGAACAAACGGTGATTTGTTTTCAGCTGATGTTAATACATGATCAGTGATCATACCAGCTCATGCCTGAAATGCTATTTGTGCCTCTGAGCTCTTAAGTCTTACATGACCTACCATGAAAATGTGTTAAATTTTCCCCACATCTCTTTGAGAGGTGTCGCTTACAGCCGGCCGCTGGCTGTGGCACGAGCAGTGCTTGCTTCATGCTCACGCCAGGTTTACACCGAGGCTTTTTAGGTCATCTTGAGTCCTTTCCTTAAGCACTGGTGCACCTTTGGCTCTCTTCCCACTCACTGTTAGCTAGTGCTAATAATAATCTGTGGATCTCAGCTGTTTTTGTTGAAAGGTTGGTGCTCTTTTGGGGATTTTTAATATATTTTTTTTCCTGGACTCATGAATCTCTGATGTTTTATGCCACTCTGGTTTCTCATTGTCAATGACTGAGTAGGAAAACACTGCCAGGGGAGTTAAACCAGATGATCTTCAAGGTAATTTTCAACCCATTCTATTATTATCCCCTCCAAAGTCTATGTCCAGCATTAGGGCCAGCTGCTAGAAACAGAAGTTTTGTCCTTGGTTTTGCTGTGCAGTTGTGGATAATTTGTGTCAAATGAAGGAGAGACTTTCTGTAGTTGTTTCTTCTGTTAACCTGGAGAGGATGACAGGCTTCTGCTGTGCTCTTTATTACAGATGGTGTTTGCTGTTGCAGAGTTCGTCATAGTATTTTTTCTTTTTATGGGATTACTTGGCAAATGTTTCATGCTTAAGTATATTTAAATACAAATCTTTGTGAGATACTGGTTTAGAGGTTGTTGTTATTCTGCCTGTCTCTTGTCCCGCTGAGGAATTGAGGATTACACGTTTATAAGTCAAAGGGAATTGTCAGAACCAAGTGGTGCTGACAAACCTGATGTATTTTGTACTTTAACATTTGTTTTCTGAGAGTCATTTGTAGGGATACAAGTTAACATTTGAGTGAATTAAGTGCTAAGAAGTGCCGCACAGGACCTGTGTAGGTCTGCCAACAAAAACAAGCAGGGCTGTGATGTGTGAGATGCTGTGAGAAGGGCTGTGGAGGCTCCTGGAGGGGTGCTGAGCAAGTCCTGTTGGAGTCACAGTCGGGCTGACTGTGGGGAGTACGGTGCTGGGCTCCTGAGCCGGGGTTTGTCTTTGTTCTGCACAACCATTCTGTTAATAGGCACAAAGGAGTTACATCTTTGTGTTAGCCCAGTATGCCCAGACTAGATAGAGATGCTTTGGAATGATTCTGCTGACACTTCTAAAAGATCTAAGACTTCAGTGAGGAAGAAATTACTTTTTTCTGGTTTGAGATGTCCTCATGTAATTGGATGTAATGTTTAGGTGGCAAGAAAGGCTTTGTCAGTAAGATGCTGACCTGACACCAGGATACTTGAATGCTCTCCATGGCTGTCTGCAAACTGCTTGCATGGCTGTGGGAATGCCATGTAGCCTGTCTCTGCCTGTTCTTTGTCTGCAAAATGGTGCAGTAATGCTTTATTTCATGTTAGTCTAATTAGTCTGACCTAGCTGTGGTGAACTTGTGTTATGTATGAGTTGCACTGAGCACTGTCTTGCAGTCCTGAATATTGAATTTTCATTTGCTTTTGAGAGTGTCAGACATGAGAGATGAACTGCTCTAAGCTTTTGCTTTCAGTAATGAAAATGATGGAGTTCAAAATGTTCCTATGAATATGTCTGTGTGAATTCTCATAGAAAGTTGAAATACTCAGGGACTGACCCCTCCACTTTTGCAGTGATAAAGATCTAAGTCTAGATTTTAACTCTGCATAATCTCTCCCTGTGGGGAGAGTGGGAGTTGTAGGCACGGCTACAGCTGTGAATTGGATACAGAATTTTCTCCTGTGCTCTGTAAATGCAGTAATTTCTCTTACAGACTGTTGTTCTGTGTGGTTTCTTGCTCTTTGTGACTGCACACACATTTTATCACAACTGTTACACAGTCTATGAAAACTTGCATGCTTTTGAACTATTTAAATTCTAGAGTGATTATTTTCTACAGCAGACTGACATTTTAAAATACTAAGCCCATATTTAACTGATACTGTTCAATGCTTTCACGTTTTCCTTATCAATTAGGATAGTGTGGGAATATTTTCTGAGAACCCAAACTGTAGAATGTTTAGTAGTTTTTTAGACTATTGAATAGTTTAATTAATGCAAAGTGGTAGAGAGTGGCAAATGAAGGAAATTCAAGCAATTTTTGAACTTGCTCTTTAGCTCTTTCTAAAATAGAACAGTCAGCGAGTTGCTTTTAGGTGTGTGCTGTTGCACTGTGCACAAATGGTACTGTGTGGGCAGAGGGCTACGTGATGCAGTTCTAATAGCAAGAATCTACGATGTGGTAACTTGATGGGTTTTTAAACAATACAAATTTTAGAGCTAATATTTTTAAATGATAAATATAAATGTGGTTGCCATGTGTATTTCTTATATTTATTTTATATTTAGCTGTGGTTCCTCTATTAATCTTTGTTTCAAACATTAAATGCCTTCCTCATGGCAGCTGTCTGCTCATTTGTACCATGACTACTGGCATGTTAAGTTCAAAGTGGAATGTCATGGAGAATGTAGATAATATATTTAGTTCCTGTCACCAGACAGCACAAGGCACCAGTGCGTCTCATTCTCAGAGGGGGAAGCCAGCTGCTTTCCCTGCACTGTTTCCCTGCAGTTAATGTAGTTTGGGGTTGATGGGTTTGGTTTTTCTGCTTGTTTGTTGGGTTTCTTTGTTTGTTTGTTTTAGAGTAATATTGGTCAAGTCGATCAGCATGATTTTTACTGTAATATTCAGTGTTACGATGACCTGAAAGAATTGTGGTGAACAAAATAGTTTTAAGAGCAGTGTCAGAGAGAATATGCAGAACAGCATATGTTTGTGTTTCAGTGCTTTCATATGTGCATGCCAAAAAATAATCTGTAGCTGGAGTGGATGCAGAAGATCTCTGGATCTGAATGATCAGAAGCAAACCACCTTAAAACAAATTATAGAAGCTTATAGAAAACTTTCCCAAGAGCACAGTGAATGCCTTTATCCATATTTCTAGAAAATTGCAGCTGTCAGGCTTCTTTTATTTGCCTAGCAAAATGCTGTGTCAGGTGTTGTGAAGAAGTTTGGCCACACATTTGGAAAATTAATAGCTTCCTTACATCAGATGTGTTAAATAGAAACAAATTTGGTTGTGTAGCCAGTTGTCATATTCTGATGATTTTATTGACAGCTAATTCTTTTCTCGAATAATTTATGTTCAGTAATAAAGCTATGAAGAAAGAGGCATTTTGTTGGAACAGTGGTCTTTGTGCACGCAAAAAACATATATAGGATGAGACCAACATTTGCTGTGCCAGTTTTGCTGGGTACAGTGCCAGGTGCTCCTGAGAACAGTTGCCCTTCAGTCACAGCAAATTCCTCTATGGAAAAATAAAAAATTCCAATTTTTTCACAGAGATAAAAAGTGATATTGACAAATTACTTTGTACCCCTCGTAAATTGTGTACAGTCTTTGTCAGTGGAAGCACCTTACACTGGTGCTCTGAGTTTTGACAGGTTGTACCCTGTACTAGCAGGCTTTCCAGTGCTCTCCTCTAATCACCCATCAGTTTTTGTGTTAAAGGTTTAAACACCTCTATTTACAATGGTGTTTCTTTCATTCTGTTCTGATTATCATACTGAAGACTGGTGAACTACTGAGTGAAGTCTCTCCCGTAATTCCCTTGTCGAACCTGGTGTTTCATGTCTCTTACCCTGTCACCAGCCACCTCCAAGAAGAGTCAGGATTCATCTTCTCTTTATCTTCCCACTAGGAAGATGTAAAATGCAATAAGCTTTCCTATTTGCCTTCTCTTCTCCGGGCTGCTGAAACCCTGTTCCCTCAGCCCCTTCACGTGGTAGGTGCCCCCTTATTTTCCTGATGTTTTCTCTTGTGTCCATTCCAGTTTAGCTCTTTTAGAGCTCCAGAGCTAGACAGTGCTCCAGCTGCAGTCCCAAGTGCCAGAGGGGAAACATAACTTTCTCTGGTCTGCTGCTTGAACTTCTGCTAGTACAGCCCCATGTGCTTTGACCTCTGATAGGCCATGTTCCAACACCTGTGGCTTGATTCTGGCAGCGCTGCTAGATGTGCAGCTCTCTAAGCAAGTCTGGGAACAGTATCCCGAAGACATTGAAACCAGCTGAGGTAGAAAAAGTCAGTCTACATGTAATATCTGTCAAAAGCTATCAAACCTCCTCAGTGTTAAGGCAAATAGATTTACATGACTCTGAAATACTTTATTAGGCAGTAGAGTAATTGGGATGCTGCTTGAGGTGACAAAACAAATGGGAGCCACTCCAGAGCCTGCTCTGATAGAGCAGAGGACTGTGAGGAAGCATGTGGGTGGCACTCCAGTTTGGAGTTCTCTAAGAAGCTGGGATCAGAACAGTGAGAGACAGAGCGTGTGAACACACAGGAGAGGTACTGTGGCTTTGCTGTGTTTTTATCTTGCCCATAACCATGTGGAACCCATTGGTAACTCTGCCAGGGCAGCTTTGTGCCCCAGCCAGAGGGATGCTCCTCACAGCATCCCTGCCCTGCACTGATAATGGATTTGAGGCATACTGCAGCCTCTCAGGATGCGAAGAATTTCTCAAGGACATTTTTATCCTTCGGTTTCAAAGGAAATAGCTTTAAATAAATGGGCATTTGCCTAGAAACTGACAATATTTAAA
Source organism: Ceyx cyanopectus (assembly GCA_013401355.1). Classification (NCBI taxonomy): domain Eukaryota; kingdom Metazoa; phylum Chordata; class Aves; order Coraciiformes; family Alcedinidae; genus Ceyx; species Ceyx cyanopectus. The sequence goes on from VYZU01083921.1 coordinate 91,758, forward strand.
GCTGGCTGAATGCCCGTTTAAATAAAAGAGAAATCAAATGGTACCACACGAGTGCAGAGTGCAGGTCCAAACCATGGCTGGCTAGGTTGAGAGGGGAAATTGATTTAAGGGAGATTTTTTTTTCCTTGCAGAAGAATGCAAAGTAATTATTATATTTTGAAAGACTATTGTTTCTGTGTAATGATTATGGCATGAACGCAGCCCCTGACTTCTGAGAGCCTCACAGAATTTTATCAATTCCTGGGGTAAGTTCTCACTTTTGAATGACCAGCAATTTCATGCCAGTTTATCTAATTGATAATGTTTATGCCCACACAGTGTACAAAACAGAAAGCTCTTTCTGTGGCAACATTTACAAGCTGAAGCTAGGCTACAGAATTTGATAACCACAAATAGTATTTAATGCAGCTAAATGCCAGGGCCCAAATATTTTCCCATTATGTAATGTACAAACAAAGTCAATACCCACAATGTTATAACAACGCTTTTCTTTACTTCCTGGGATGCTTACAGTTTTCTGCCTTTTATAATGGGGACTTTGTAAGTATTCCATGTGTTGGCACTGTCTCTAGAGAAGGGCAATAATCACTAGAAGAGCAAATTTACTGATAAGCTGACAAAAAGCAGCAACTCTTCAAGTCTCAGTTAGTGGATGTTTGTAAGCACATATCATAAGGTATGAGGAAGAATTAAATAATTGAATTGATGATTGAGGCTTGAAGAGGCTGGATGTTGAAGAGATTGAGTTATATAGATGTTAAACAGTGCTTAGTTCCTCTGCAGTTTCCACCTTAGCCACTTTGTTACTGAGTGCTGAAGGCAACACAATTCTGAAATTGCTGAGGAGGCTTCAAGAACAATGACCAAAAGTTAATTGAATTTCTGTAGTCCCTTCCAACGTGCAGTCAGGTTTCCAGCAGATGAACTGCTGCCCTTAAGCCTGGGCATCCTTAGCACCAAGTGCTGGATGATGTACCAGGGTATGAACTCTTAGCTGTGTGGAGTAGCTAAAGCAGGGACTACACACTGGGACCATTAGGGACTAAACATTGCAGACGCTTCCCTACGGCCCATGTTTTTGAATCTAGATGCCATGTATTAAAATAACTCATCCTTATCTTAGAAAATGTGCTTAAAATAATAATAACAGATCTCAAGCTCATCTCTTCTTTAACCTTTAAGGGTAAGAATTAGAGTTGTTCAGTGGTTTCTGGTTCTGGAGTTTCACGAAACTCCATCAAACTCAGTTGAAACAACATAGAGCAACTGAAAGACCTTAATAAATTGGTATGTTGTAAAAGACAACTTAAGATAGAAAAGGGTGTTACTGATGGTATTTTAAGTATTTTTATGCCAAAAACATTATTTGCATCCTCTATGTGCGAGTTTATTAATGAGGTTTATAGAAGCGTGAGAAGAGTAACATGTGGCACATAGGTGACCCCTGGTGCAGTTATTTTCGGTGTGATAAACACAGTTCAGCAGTATCTGTGAGTGGTTGATTTTAAACTTTCATGTCAGTGACATGTCATTGTGTTAAACATGCATATAGTGCAAATACAGATATGTCAATATCTAAGTATGTGATAAGTGAACTGGGAGGATGTGTACAAAGCTTCTTGATAGTACTGCAAGTAAAACTATCATCAGTTATGAATGGATCTGAAATTTGCATACGTGAAAAAATATCTATTAGAGTAAATTTTGTTCTAAATGCTTATTGAATTCTTGAAATATTTATACTGAATCTTTTGGGGTTTTTTCCTTCTCTTGGTTTGGTTGGCCTCTAATGAGACAATTTCCCTGCTAGTTTCATTACAATAGCAGTAATACAAGTATCATCTCTATGCATCTTTCTCCTTCATTAAGCTTTAAATTATCTAACTATTCCTCATTTTGATTAAGAGTTTTTCAATCTTGTTCCTACAGATGCAACACTATTTTCCTGCACTGAACAGAATNGAGGTACTGTGGCTTTGCTGTGTTTTTATCTTGCCCATAACCATGTGGAACCCATTGGTAACTCTGCCAGGGCAGCTTTGTGCCCCAGCCAGAGGGATGCTCCTCACAGCATCCCTGCCCTGCACTGATAATGGATTTGAGGCATACTGCAGCCTCTCAGGATGCGAAGAATTTCTCAAGGACATTTTTATCCTTCGGTTTCAAAGGAAATAGCTTTAAATAAATGGGCATTTGCCTAGAAACTGACAATATTTAAAGCTGGCTGAATGCCCGTTTAAATAAAAGAGAAATCAAATGGTACCACACGAGTGCAGAGTGCAGGTCCAAACCATGGCTGGCTAGGTTGAGAGGGGAAATTGATTTAAGGGAGATTTTTTTTTCCTTGCAGAAGAATGCAAAGTAATTATTATATTTTGAAAGACTATTGTTTCTGTGTAATGATTATGGCATGAACGCAGCCCCTGACTTCTGAGAGCCTCACAGAATTTTATCAATTCCTGGGGTAAGTTCTCACTTTTGAATGACCAGCAATTTCATGCCAGTTTATCTAATTGATAATGTTTATGCCCACACAGTGTACAAAACAGAAAGCTCTTTCTGTGGCAACATTTACAAGCTGAAGCTAGGCTACAGAATTTGATAACCACAAATAGTATTTAATGCAGCTAAATGCCAGGGCCCAAATATTTTCCCATTATGTAATGTACAAACAAAGTCAATACCCACAATGTTATAACAACGCTTTTCTTTACTTCCTGGGATGCTTACAGTTTTCTGCCTTTTATAATGGGGACTTTGTAAGTATTCCATGTGTTGGCACTGTCTCTAGAGAAGGGCAATAATCACTAGAAGAGCAAATTTACTGATAAGCTGACAAAAAGCAGCAACTCTTCAAGTCTCAGTTAGTGGATGTTTGTAAGCACATATCATAAGGTATGAGGAAGAATTAAATAATTGAATTGATGATTGAGGCTTGAAGAGGCTGGATGTTGAAGAGATTGAGTTATATAGATGTTAAACAGTGCTTAGTTCCTCTGCAGTTTCCACCTTAGCCACTTTGTTACTGAGTGCTGAAGGCAACACAATTCTGAAATTGCTGAGGAGGCTTCAAGAACAATGACCAAAAGTTAATTGAATTTCTGTAGTCCCTTCCAACGTGCAGTCAGGTTTCCAGCAGATGAACTGCTGCCCTTAAGCCTGGGCATCCTTAGCACCAAGTGCTGGATGATGTACCAGGGTATGAACTCTTAGCTGTGTGGAGTAGCTAAAGCAGGGACTACACACTGGGACCATTAGGGACTAAACATTGCAGACGCTTCCCTACGGCCCATGTTTTTGAATCTAGATGCCATGTATTAAAATAACTCATCCTTATCTTAGAAAATGTGCTTAAAATAATAATAACAGATCTCAAGCTCATCTCTTCTTTAACCTTTAAGGGTAAGAATTAGAGTTGTTCAGTGGTTTCTGGTTCTGGAGTTTCACGAAACTCCATCAAACTCAGTTGAAACAACATAGAGCAACTGAAAGACCTTAATAAATTGGTATGTTGTAAAAGACAACTTAAGATAGAAAAGGGTGTTACTGATGGTATTTTAAGTATTTTTATGCCAAAAACATTATTTGCATCCTCTATGTGCGAGTTTATTAATGAGGTTTATAGAAGCGTGAGAAGAGTAACATGTGGCACATAGGTGACCCCTGGTGCAGTTATTTTCGGTGTGATAAACACAGTTCAGCAGTATCTGTGAGTGGTTGATTTTAAACTTTCATGTCAGTGACATGTCATTGTGTTAAACATGCATATAGTGCAAATACAGATATGTCAATATCTAAGTATGTGATAAGTGAACTGGGAGGATGTGTACAAAGCTTCTTGATAGTACTGCAAGTAAAACTATCATCAGTTATGAATGGATCTGAAATTTGCATACGTGAAAAAATATCTATTAGAGTAAATTTTGTTCTAAATGCTTATTGAATTCTTGAAATATTTATACTGAATCTTTTGGGGTTTTTTCCTTCTCTATTATCTTTTAATCTGTGCAGAAGCAAAGTATTACCATCTCAAAAAAAAAAAAAAAACCATCTTGAAATCCTGATTTAGCAGATACCATGTCTCCCCGAAGGGGACTTGCAAGGGAATTTTATACATAACTTTTCTAGGTATCTGATTGAAAGGAAATTATTGAGAAAACCCTGCTAGTGCCAAGACTAATTTTTAAGGTAACTGACATTTCTGAACCCCAGCCAAGGTGATGATTAGGCAGGTAATTTGTCACGCTCTTAGGTTTTGGGTTTTTTTTAATATATATTTATTGTTGTTGTTTTTTTGTTTGTTTGTAAGCTTTAAACTTTACAGGGAATATCTTCAGTATGAACCCATTGAGTGGAACATTTCAGTGGTGCTATAATTAGTCCTCCCAACTAACAGTGATTTTGCAGACCTTCTGTTTCTGTCTTTATGAACTATTATTAGTTTGTCATAATACAAACAATGTATAAATAGTTCACTGTAGTGTTTAGGGGCCCAGTCAGACTATGTATTCCTAGGTGCATGTTGAAATATGTAATTATTTTTAATGCAAAGATAATGAAACTATGACCATGTTGAAGTCAGTAAGAGGATTATTAGTGATTCATAGAGACTAGTCTCATGATTTTTTTTGCAAGTATTACTTTTTCTTACTTGAGATAATTCCATGGCCCAAATTCCTCCCTTTTTATAATGCAAATTTCTACTAGTTGTTAATTAGTCTATGGTGGATTAGTCTATTAGTCTAGCATCCATTTCAAAGACTATTATTTTGCATTTTATCAGATTTATCAGACCTTTGGCAAAATTTAGGAAGCTCAGTTTTCAGTAGCTGTCTTCTGTGTGGATTTTCTATTATCTAAAAATCTAACTGAGATTGTGAGGCAGCCTTTCCCCTTATGGGAAAATGCTAATCAAGATCTGTCTTCTAATTAGGCTTCTCTGTCCCTTAGCACAGGTTCAACTGTTACCAAGCAAAGAATGAGAGACACATGGTCTGCCTGACAGTAAAATACTCAGTGTTTGTTGTTCTTATGTGAAATTAGATATTTATTTGGTGTGGAATAACAAAAAAGGGCAAAATTTTTAAAAATTAAACGTATCTTCCCCTTTCTGTCATGTAAACATAACATAAATGATAAAAATGATATATCGCCTTCAAGGTGAGCCCTTAAACATCATCCCATGTTTAAAGTGTGCTTTCTAGTAAATGACATTAGATGTCAAGTAGCATTCCATAGGATCTTTTACCAAGTTATATTGCACATGAAAATGGAATTTCTGACACAGAAACTGGTAACTTCTACAGCACATCTCAGGAAAGCAATTGGCCATTTTTAAGAGGCTGGAAGGAGTGTGGAGAAGGAAAGTGTAACCACTGCTGTTTAACTTCTGTCCCTATGTATTTTAGGAGGGATTTGTGTAGCTCTCTAAGGGGCACCACACATCCCCTGTTAGGGAATAGCCAGCATTAAGAGCAGATGAGATTGCTTCATGCTGACTGCCTGGGAAGTGACTAAGGGCAAGTTTGCTCACAGTTAATTAAAGAACAGTTCCTGGCCAACACAGAAATGATACAGAACCATAAGACTGTTGATATGTCTTTTTAATATTTATTTCTTTTCATTATACTAAACAGTGCTAATAGACCAACAGACGGAAAATTCACCTGCAGCTGTCTGTAACTCAGATAATTAAAACTGATCACGTTATCCAGATGTCTGTGGGACACATTGTCACTTGCCATGTTTCATCACGTGCATCCCCAAAGAGGAGTATACAATGTGATTGATCTGTTTGGTAGGATTTTATATTCCTTTATGAACACTCTGTATGTAAATGGCAGTGCCGAGTCCAGATGAATGTGCCTGGAAGGTAGTTTTAACCATCCTATTTCAAATGAAGCAGTGGGGACAGGCTGACTGTCTTGAGGACCAGAAAAAAATGTCTATGTCTAGTCAAGACACAGAAATTTAGAGGGACCAGTGACCTAATTGAAGAACAGGAATTCTTCTAGTATTGATGCCTAAAGTTCAAGTGTTCTTTTTATATGGGAAACTCGTCTGCCTGGCTTCTACACAAATATTAGAACAGTTCAGTGTGAGACAAGTTTTTTCAGCATCTGGTCTGCAGCACCATTATGCAGTAGCTAAATCTTTGCTATCCAAGACCTCCTTGTCAATCTTGAGCCTAAGCATAGCAGCCACTGTCATAGGATGTTTATTCGGGGAAACAATTCATGTCTTGAGAGAAGCTCCAAACATAGACCACATTCCCCTTGCAAGTTGCTGTGAAATTACTGCTGTGTTTTCTTCCTAACTATATTCCCTTCAGGAAGAGACTCTGCATGCCTGCTTGTCATTTGTATAAATGAATATCAAGAGTAAGTAAGATAACTAATGAGTTGGATGATTTTGTTCTTCAACACCAGAAGAGATTTAGCTCCAAGTTTCCTTCTTTAACCCTTGGTAGATCGCTCTTATTCTCACGACTGTTTCTCCCAACAAACTTCTTACTGTGTGTTTCTGGGAAAAATACCACATCTAGGGCTTATCCAAATCACATCTACTTCATTACCACATTCACCTTGGGACAAAAGCACTTAATGCAAAACGGGTAAAATATTAAAACAATGGTTTCCAACTGTTCTAAATCATTACATTTTTCTAACTAAATATTTTAGTGTCAGAAATGTAACTAATAAATTGAAAGCTTTCAAAATCACATCCAGGAGGTATGTTGTACCCTATAGCATATGTTTTAAAAAGGAAATGACTGAATAAATTAAAACATGGGAAGACAATCTGAGTTACATAATAGCTATATGTATTAAATCATTCAGGAGAAGTTGCAGCTGAACTAACATGCTGTAAAAATGAACTCTCTGTGGTAGACTCTTCACTCACTGAACTTATTTAAAATGTAATGGAGAGGAGTGAATGGTTGTACAAAATGGAAAATTGCTGCCATGGAAGAGATATGTTCGGATTTATTCCTTCCAGAGGAGGAGATGATGATTCAGTTGCACAGAAGGGAGAAGCAATTAACTGTATCTTTCAGTTTAAATTTGATGCTTATTTGAAATGGTATTTAACCCCCTACCAACTCTGTCCATATTATCTAAATGCTCATCTATAAAAGGAAGAAAGCACGATCTATTCCTAGAGAAGGCATTGTGGATGTAATTAGAAAGTGTTTTCAGTCTGCATAAGCACCCGGTCTAAATGTGTTCCCCATAAACGCTCACATAAGCACCCCATTGATCTCTTTTTTTTTTTTTTCTCAAAATGTTAATCATGTTTTCACTTCAAGTGCATGACATAACTGCAGCCTGCCTAAAATTAAAGCCTTAATAGCCTAATATACAGTCCCTGACAGGGGGCCCCTAACAGACCGACCAGAATTCAGATCTTACTGTTTTATCTAAATTAGGAGCCAATGAGCTGGAACATATAATTTAATTTTATGATGCAGTGAAGGTATTTGGGTAAGTAGTCGCACCAGACGGCTATGGCACGCGGCCTCAAAGGGCATTGTACAGGTTGTCTGTGTAATAGATCTTCACAGAAACTATCTGTGTCAGTAAACATAGAAGCATTTCTGATCCATAAGAAGGGTGTCTTTATTGGGTTTTAAAGAACTGAGTTTGAAAAATACTTTGCCATGCATAAGACCAAAATGCTACAGCGAGTCCTTGGAGGATTTCCCATCTTCTGTTCCTTTTCAAAAAGGTTGCTTTCCAGAGCTGCTTCTTCCTTTTGTAGCTGCTATAAAAACATTAGCTTTTGCTTTGTCAGAGAAAGAAACACAAGCATAGAGCTAATCCCCTCTATTCATATGCTAAAGATGTTAGTATTTCATTGTTGCATCTAGAACCTGCCCATTCGATGGATTGTCTGCTTGTGCACCCTGGAAAAAGAGTCAGTTCCCTCTGATGCTCATAATCAGTAAATGAATAATATAAAATTTTTACTGGGAAAATTACTTTATGTGCTTATTTAGCAGAAAAGCACAGAAAACAGTAAGTAATGTTATTTGGAAGGGCTCCATTGTATTTCCTAGTCTGTTTTCTCATCACTGATTTAAACTTACAGATACTGTGATGAGGTTACGTAGAAGAACTTCAGTGGCTGCTCTGTCCTTTCTTGACTCTACCACAGAATCAGTTTGTGAGGGGAGACAGCAGAATTCAGTGTGCTGAACTGTGTGACAAAGCCTGCTGCTGCCCAGTTTCCCTGTAGGCAAGTCCTGCTGAACACCCACCTCTCTGAGCACTGCATTGTGCTGAGCCTTACCTGAGTGCTTTAAGAATCTGAATCTGTTTAAGCATTACATTCAGGAGTAAATTATCTCATTATTTGTCTAGGTGATCCTGCTTTGGGGGGGGGGGGGGTTGGACTAGATGATCTTTCAGGGTCCCTTCCAACCCCTGACGTTCTATGATTGTAATCAGTGCAGCTACCAACAGGCTAAATGTATAGTTCATGATTTAGAATCCTCCATTAATAGGTGAATAGAGTGGATTCTAGTGGTTCCATATGTCCACTCGTTTTTGCTTTATTGAAAGGTATTTGCACCAGCCAGAGTTCAGACCAGGCTGCTTTACAACATATTACTACAATCTGTTGGAGGTAGGAGGATGCAGTGTGTAGGAGGTTAGACACAAGCCTTGCTCATTTGACGAGATAGACTCCTTGTAACAGTGAAAACATGTTATTTAATCTGGAACTCACATATGCTCCATTCAAGGGTTGCAGTTTATATATTCTGATGAATTTCCAGGAGATTATTCTATGGAAAATGGTGCTTGCAGCTGGGAGTTACTGTTTTCAGGTCTATGGAAAAGTGTTTTTTCAGAGACACTTGTCAGGAGTGGGACTACTCCCTTTTGTAGAAATCTGAGGAAGATAAAGTCCATTCTCATCTTAAGTGACAATGCTAGAAACTCCTATTCTTTTTATCAGAAGATACTTTACCATTTATCTACAAAGAACATTTTTCAATGTGTATTTGAGGCTAATTTTCATTGATCTATAATTAGAAATAAAATCAGCCTTTTTTAAACTTTTACTGGACCTTTTCTTTCCTGATGACATCTTTACCAGATTACACATCACTTTTATTTTAAATATGCTGAGTGTAAATTTAACAATTTAATAGAAACATAAATGGGAGAGAACTTCAGTAGATCACTTCATCTGTCACCATCTCTGAACATGGAATCATCTTGATTGTCTCTGCCTCCCTGAAAGATCACCGGCTGGTACAAGTTTTTATTGGAGTGTGTTACTGGAAAGAATCTGAGGGTGTTGGATTAGAGACATGCTCTGGCTGGGAGGATTACTTTTATGTCTTGCATTGGACATACAATGCTACCTGCCCCAAAATTTGCTTTGACTCTAATAATTGTCTTCTGCTTGAAGGCCTTTTCTCCTGATCTGCTACTTACCTGGTAGTGGCTTTCTCACATCTGTGCAGCTGCCTGATTAGATGCTGCACTAGTTTAAAATAGTACATATCACTTCAGTTATCATAAACTAAAAATACAGGCTTGATTTTTTAACCTGATAATTGAGGGAATTCTAGGAACTTTTAGTGGGCATTTTAAATTCCAACTTTTGCTTTTATTGTGCTGATTTTTATATTTTATCCTCACTGTTTTGAAATAAATTTCAGTACACATTAAATTAAAGCTATACTACACCTAGTGTGAAATCACTCGGTTTGCATTTTAAATGGTCAAAATTCTTATGTATGTGTTTTTATTGTCAGAGTCACTTAATATCAGTCCTTTTTTCTTAAATTTGTAGTGGAAGTCTTGGAAGGACATTTATTTTTGCTGGTAACTTCTGTAAATTAACTGGTATTTTCTTGTCATATGCTTAGACATGGGTTGTGATTGTGTCCTGTAGCACTGCTTTCCTAGAACATATTCTTGCAGGTGAACATTTGCACATAACCTCTGTGGCTGAATTTATGGCTGAATTGTGGCTGTACCAAATTTTCCAGTGCCTGCGGATTTGTTTAGCAAATACTTTTTTGTTGCCTGATGACCTTTCCTCATTAGTATGAGTTTCCCTTCAAGGCAGGCATTTTTCAATCAATAGTAATTTGCATATAATTTATCAAGAGAAAAGAAAAGCAGAATAATTTTATTTAAAGATTTCCCTTTAAGTGTCATTAGCAGTTCTGACTAATCAGATTTTTACAATCTCATCAGGCGCTTTTAGAAAATCTCAATGAACTCATCTAGAGGATGCATTTATTCCTAAGTGTCCTGTATTGCATTACAGCATGGTAACGAGTCACCGGCTGCTGCAGATGTTTATGTGAAATGCAATTAACACTCTGCCAATTTAGTTTTTACAGGGACACAATCAATTTTTATTCATTTTAAATCTAGAATGCTTTTTTTATTGTGTGCTGCCTCTCTGCTTATTATATAGATAAACAAATTATTCTTCTGTTTGTAGTAAATGGGAATGTTTAGGCAGATAGTACTGAGGCGTACTATGTGGATCACATGTAAGGTAGGAATTAAATATATGGATTGTGTAGAATTTGTACGAACTAAAAGCTAGTTTAAAAACAAGCTTAAGTTTGGTGTATGGAAAAAAAACCCCGTATCACATAGAAATGTGAATGATAGTACTTAGAGTTGTTTGTTTAGTCACAAGCCTGGTCCTTGGATGTACTGAGTGTCCACAGCTCCCGTGGCTTTCGTTACTGGGGCAGCAGAAACCCCAACCTGGTCGGGGTCTCCTCTAACTGTAACATTCTCTGGTATGTTTGACTCAGTGTAATTGCAGTGAACAATACTAAATTAGTATGCAGCAAAGATTAGCATATAAAGAGAGCGTAACTAAATGGAACATTCAACAGCATGAGCCACCTTCTTAACTGGGAAAAAAATAGTTATAGGATTGGCTTGTGCTTGTGCTTTTTTTTCTAGGAAGTGGTTCCACCTTAAATATCTGCTATCCTGACTGGAGCAATCCCACGGAGAGTCTGTAAATAGGGTGTCTGCTCCCCAGGCTCTGGAACAAGCCCATGGTGTTTCCATCCCTTCCGCATGTGTTTGGTCCGCAGAAGGTTTGTCCCCTGCCCAGGCTCAGCTCATGGAACTCTCATCTGCCTGGCTGGGGAAACATCTGTGGAGTTTCCTTTTCAGGTGGTTCTACCTGATCCATCTGTGTGTCAGGAGCAAAGCGCTGGCACCTCTGTTGCTGCAGGAGCTGCTCACGGGCCAGCAGAGTTTCCCAGGTCTCCGCAGGCCCCGGGGGCTCTGGGTGGTGGTTATTGATGTTCAGCACAGTGAGGCCTCGATGAGTAATTGCACAAAATGAACACCCCTGGGGATATGGACAAGGTGAGCTCTGGAATCTGCTTTTGCACCAAAATCCGGTGAGATCCAGTTTGCTTCTCTTCCCCGTTTCTCCTGCGGCCTTTCAAAGGCAAAGGTGCAATGGCAATGACCAGTGTCAGTGACACATGGATATTGCCAGCGCTAGGGACAAGCCGTTGTGAAGCAGGGGGGAAAAAGGCTAGTAATGACCAGCGAGGACACTTTAATGAACACTCTGAATGCACCTCAAATGAAAACCAGATGTTCTTTTTAACTTCAGCAGTAAGCCTTCTGTTCCCACTGAGGAAACCACCTTCGTCAGAGGCAGAGAACAAGGAGAGCTTTTTTCTACAAACAATGCGTATTTTTTGTGTGTTTGTAGATAATACTGTGGAGGTATGTTTCTCTACCTTCCCAAACCTTTATGGCATATTTACCATCACTGGTGTAAAGAATCTGTCATGCTGTAATCTTATAATTTGAACAGTACAACTCTTTATTTAAGAAAGCCCTGTAGTACAATTTGCTTAGAAAATGGAAATTCTTTCTGCAAAATAACTACCCAAAAAATGCAAAAAAAGAACTTTTCTTATCGTTTCACTGCACCAGAAGGAATACTGAAAATAAAGAGATGCTGTAATTACAGTTAGATTTGTGGCATGGTTTGATTTAATAGTTAGTGAATGCCATTTTTTCAACTATCCATTCTCCAAGTTCTAGTGGGACTGACTTGGTCTGACAAATCAACTGCTGTCAGGGAACTAAAAATTTCTGGGTGAATTAGTCCAGTGCTTATGTGTATGTGTGGATATATATTGATTCATACCTAGATATTCAGAGATACATTACGTATATAAACTGTAGACCTTAACATATTGGCTTGTAGGAAACCTACAGCAGATAAGTCAGGTTTTAATAAGGTGCTGCAGACTCTGTAGACCTACAGTCCTACTGCAAGTACAACCTGATGGACCCTGCTGGAGCATAACAACGGCAGTCTCTTCAGACTGTAAGGAAAATGTTTAACCAGAGATGTTCAGGACTAATTCTGGTGACCTGTAACATGCAATAGGTGTAGCACTGATTTCTACAGGTTGTCGGGCTGTTGTGTAGCACAGGGTGTGTGGTCGGCAGAATCCACGGCGGGTGGTGAGAATCCTGTCTCTGCTGTGGGAAGGACACAGCTGATGTTCTTGTACCATCTGCCCCCTTCCTGTTGTGAGAAGTGGAACTGGAGGTGGAGAGGTCTTGGTGGAGCTAACTCTCCTGTTCATCACTGGTTGGACAAGTGGAAGTATAGGTGAGCTCCTGGTGGTTTTATCTGGAGATGAGGAATAAGGAGGGATAACCAGCTTCTCGTACCTGTCCCTCTATGCTATATGTCTGCACGTAGGTTTAGGTTTTTATATATTGCATTATTTAATGGATTACTAATGTAACAGAAATCATTACAGTCTGCCTCATCAGGGCCTACTGAATGGAGATGTGATGTGCCATGCCAGGAGCTATTTGGAGACAATTTAATTTATGGCATATTGACTAAAACTTGTGATTGTTTTCTTCTGAGCTTCTAAGGATTTGTCAAGCCACTGATCCTATATTAGGTGGTGTAGGAGACCTGAAAGATTTATCATGCAGTGGTTAACATGAAGCAACATGTTACAGCTACAAGTTATTTCGTTGTGCAATCATTGTCTTGTAATTCATACTTAATTATCTAAACAGATAAATGGTGAAATAATAAATTAGGATGTTAAGATTATGAGCAAATTCAGTTTGGAAGGCAGCTAAGAGGTCCCTAGTCCAGCCTCCTGCTAGAAGCAGGATCACCTGTAAGGTCAGAACAGGTTTCTCAGAGACTAGACTACCATTAGGTTCCCCTTAAGCCTGATAAACCGGTAGAGTTTGCCCAGTGGCCAAGCCATATGTTATTTTGAGAAATACAGGCTAGGTTTTGACCTTTCAGCAACTCCCAGCAGGTCACTTCTGGCACTTGTTCAGATCCTTCAGGCTCTGTCCCGCTCTTGTCAGTGCTGTGCTTCTGTATGGGTATTGGTTTGAGATCAGTCAGTGTTGTGCCCCAGGCTCAGTGCTGGGCTGCTCTGCTCTTCATACTGTTGCTCAGGGTTCCTCCAGAGCTCCATGGATCTCTCATGTGTTGTTTCCACGTAATCACTTCAGGAGAAGATAACTCCCTTGCATTCTTCTTGCTTTCTGCCCTTTTATGGGGATTTTAAACTCTAAAATAAAAGTCATATCCACAGAGTTACTGGGAAAACCAGTTCACCTGTTTAGCCCATCTTCACTACACTGGGCCATTTATTCTACTAATTAGTATTTCATTAAACTCTGAGGGCATCCCTTCCTTTTCTTCAATTGTTACCTGGTTTGCTCTGAGTTTCTTTAGCACATTTGATTTTCAATACAAATGTATGAAAATATTCTTACTATGAAAAGTGGTTCATTTCTTTCTATAAATAATTTATTTTTTTTATAAAGGAATGAAGCCCAGCTTCCTGAGAATGTTTCACAGTTGCCATTAGCTGTCTTCATCACTTTGCATTCCAAATGGTTCTGTTCCTGGGGCTGGATTGAGAATGGACTGGAGAGAGTAGGAGGGGACACTCTCATACCTCCTCAAAGGGAACTCAAGGGTGTATCTTACATTTGTTTTGAAGTAAAATGCAAACATTGACCAAAACCAAGCTGAAGCTTTCATATAGCCATTGTGAAGTATTATCCAGCAGGTCATTTTGAACACAAACTGTTGGCAGAAAATGTGAGGAATTCCTATCAGATAATTCAGATAGTTTTATACTTGGTATTCTGAGGGGGTTTTTTTCCACAATATTTGGTATTTTTGACGTAAAGATTTGGTTTACTTTGGCTGGAGGAAGAGGTGGAAAACTTTTCTTTCTGATCTCTGCATTTATGTAAATGAGTGACAGTTCAGCATTTTGTTCTCATCATTGGAAGCCTTGCAGGAGATGCAGTGCTGTGTGAGGTTGTGGTGAGATGTTCCAGATGGACAGAAAAGCAAAAGAAGGGTGGAGAGCAGATCCCTGGGTCTGTCCGAGTGTGGGAGCTGTGATCAGATGTGCTGGCACCTGCTGCTGACTGGTGTCTGTGTCTGGATAGATGTAGTTTGCTCTTTGGGCAGGTTTTCTGACTGAGAGCATCCCTGCAGTGCCTTGGGAAGGCTCCAGACGTGCACGTGGTCCCAGTTTTGCAGAGTTTGGTTCTATCAGAGCATCCCTCCCCTGCTGCAAGTTCATTATGCCAACTAGCATGTGTCATGGAGGACTGAGGTCATGTAAATAGGCTGGAGAATGACTTCACAGCAGCAGAAAAGAGTCCAGAAATGGCAGTAAAATTGTGGGGTTTTTAGCCCGTTATTTAGACCTATTCAATTTAGATTCAGATATCGCTGGTTAAAAACCCTCCTGGATTTGCAAGCTGCAGTTAGATTATTTCCACACTGTGTGGTGGGATTCTGCTGTTTCAGAATGCAGGGAGCCCCTTTCCAGCCAGGGCAGTTATGTGATGCTTAGACAGGAGTATTGGTGAAAACTGCCAGAGTCTGCAGTTTAACAAGGGTGACAGAAATTCTAATAAAGAAAAGCCGTGATAAAGGGGAATTATGCTACTTAGGTATACTTTTAATTCTCACCAAAATGTCTCCATGTTATTTCCTCACTTGAGTATTTTATGCCTTTTATGACATGGGAATTTTGTCCTAGTCTGGGAGAGAATTGTAACAGGGAACAGAAATCACAGATTATAATTTACATCTATGGTGCCATTGCTATTGCAATGTTGAATATATGGCTGTCTGCTGAGGTTTTGGTATAAGAATACCAGTTCCTGGATGGGGGGTGGAAATGGAGTTGGTAATTTAATAGGAAAGTTAAATTGAAGGTCCTACTCTTAAAAAAACAAAATCCCTCTGCCCATAACCCCTTAATATTTGTATACCATTCAAAGTAATTCAGAATTAAAGTTATACTCCAACAAGCCATTGTGGAATTGCAACCTGGAAAAGGAAGAAAAAAAGTGGGTTTTGTATTTGACATATATTTCATATAAAGCAGGAAAAGTCTTGTTTTTTAATGATTCATACATATTCCAGCTTGGGTTACTGGAGGCCTCTTTAGAGAAGCAGAGAGGTGGATGGAGAACTTCTTTAGTTCTTGAAGGACAGAACAAATTATTGAATATTCAGCAGAGATCTTACTTGCCAGCTGTTTGAATTAAATAAGCTGTAATAAAATGTACCCAAATCCTCCCAGAGATTTATGTAGATAACTCTGCCTGAGGAAGTTGAATTATAGAAAAGAACATCTCAGTTTCAGTTCACTGTCTCTGAAACTCATTTCATAGCCNTTTCTTTCTGATCTCTGCATTTATGTAAATGAGTGACAGTTCAGCATTTTGTTCTCATCATTGGAAGCCTTGCAGGAGATGCAGTGCTGTGTGAGGTTGTGGTGAGATGTTCCAGATGGACAGAAAAGCAAAAGAAGGGTGGAGAGCAGATCCCTGGGTCTGTCCGAGTGTGGGAGCTGTGATCAGATGTGCTGGCACCTGCTGCTGACTGGTGTCTGTGTCTGGATAGATGTAGTTTGCTCTTTGGGCAGGTTTTCTGACTGAGAGCATCCCTGCAGTGCCTTGGGAAGGCTCCAGACGTGCACGTGGTCCCAGTTTTGCAGAGTTTGGTTCTATCAGAGCATCCCTCCCCTGCTGCAAGTTCATTATGCCAACTAGCATGTGTCATGGAGGACTGAGGTCATGTAAATAGGCTGGAGAATGACTTCACAGCAGCAGAAAAGAGTCCAGAAATGGCAGTAAAATTGTGGGGTTTTTAGCCCGTTATTTAGACCTATTCAATTTAGATTCAGATATCGCTGGTTAAAAACCCTCCTGGATTTGCAAGCTGCAGTTAGATTATTTCCACACTGTGTGGTGGGATTCTGCTGTTTCAGAATGCAGGGAGCCCCTTTCCAGCCAGGGCAGTTATGTGATGCTTAGACAGGAGTATTGGTGAAAACTGCCAGAGTCTGCAGTTTAACAAGGGTGACAGAAATTCTAATAAAGAAAAGCCGTGATAAAGGGGAATTATGCTACTTAGGTATACTTTTAATTCTCACCAAAATGTCTCCATGTTATTTCCTCACTTGAGTATTTTATGCCTTTTATGACATGGGAATTTTGTCCTAGTCTGGGAGAGAATTGTAACAGGGAACAGAAATCACAGATTATAATTTACATCTATGGTGCCATTGCTATTGCAATGTTGAATATATGGCTGTCTGCTGAGGTTTTGGTATAAGAATACCAGTTCCTGGATGGGGGGTGGAAATGGAGTTGGTAATTTAATAGGAAAGTTAAATTGAAGGTCCTACTCTTAAAAAAACAAAATCCCTCTGCCCATAACCCCTTAATATTTGTATACCATTCAAAGTAATTCAGAATTAAAGTTATACTCCAACAAGCCATTGTGGAATTGCAACCTGGAAAAGGAAGAAAAAAAGTGGGTTTTGTATTTGACATATATTTCATATAAAGCAGGAAAAGTCTTGTTTTTTAATGATTCATACATATTCCAGCTTGGGTTACTGGAGGCCTCTTTAGAGAAGCAGAGAGGTGGATGGAGAACTTCTTTAGTTCTTGAAGGACAGAACAAATTATTGAATATTCAGCAGAGATCTTACTTGCCAGCTGTTTGAATTAAATAAGCTGTAATAAAATGTACCCAAATCCTCCCAGAGATTTATGTAGATAACTCTGCCTGAGGAAGTTGAATTATAGAAAAGAACATCTCAGTTTCAGTTCACTGTCTCTGAAACTCATTTCATAGCCACTGAGAACATTTAACTCTCATAGAAAGCAGGCTACTGAATTCTGGGCACCCAAGTCAGAAAATAAAGTCCTTTTTTATGTGAGACACAGTGAGGCTCCTGCATTCCTCACGTGGGATCCTGAGAATATGGACATAACCCAACAGATATTGTATATTTGGGTTTTCAGAAAGCTTTAGATTCTCACAAGTTCAATAAACTATTTAGTTACTACTAAACTTCTGTGTGGCTTGAGAAGTGTCTGGGAGAATAAAGAACAAATAGGAGATTGATATTCATCATGTAAAACCTTCATCAAGGTTATTTGATAAATACACTTATAAATCAACTGAAAATAGCATGAGTGAAGAGATGGCAAATTTAAGACAAGATAATGTATGTGAAAAAGATCAAGAAAGACTGAATAACTCCCGTGGGACCTGGTATAACTGGCAAATATGGTGCAAAGTGTTTGGAAGGGCTGTGTGAGCTGCTGTAGCCAGAGCTCCTAGAGAGATTCGAGCATCCTTTTGTGTAGCTTGTTGCCAGTTCTGCTCAGAGTACAGCACCAATCAAAAAGTGAAACTATTTTATCAGTACTAGAAAATGTTTTCTTTGTGCAAGTAATATGCCTATGTAACCCACAGAAGAAAAATTAATTCTCAAGTTCAGAAAGATTTAAAAGGATATTAACAAGAAGAATACAGTTAGCAAAAGCAATCATAAAAAAAAAATATTTCAATGTTACATAATCCTTATGTTTCAGGAGGTAACTGTGGGCAGTTGTATCTCCCTATTGCTGCTCTAGAAGAAAATCGAAATCTCTCTGGTCAAATGTGTGGTGCCATCAGAGGGTGAGAGCCTCTGGAAGGGACAGGCCACCAGGCTACTGTGCTCAGAGCTCCCCAGGGAAGAAGAGTTTCTAGGTGAGGAAATGCTTCTGCCTGTGCAGGTCGCTAGGAAGTGGAAGTTCAGATTGCAAACCCACTCCCTTTGGCTTTCGTGTAAGGTGACACTTGATCTTATCTGAAAAGATAGAACCTTCACTATTCACATTAATTCATAACTGATCACTTGCAAATGAGCCAGCTACTTAGGCGTGTATGGTTTTAGTCTCCTAGCCCAGCTAAGTGCTCCCGGAGACTTGCAGCTCAAAACTCAGCCCTCGCAGAAAGCTTGTTAATGGGTCCCCCATGGCACAGCTATCAATGCTTTAGTATCAGATATACAGCCCGTATCCATTATAACTTTCACTTAGGGGCAGGCTTGCTCCAACTCTGCGGGAGCTCCTAGGGCTCTGCTCTTATTTTTGGTTTGAAAGAAGGGGAAAAAAGAGCAGTGTGAGATGAGAGTGAACCTGTTTGTCAGAGGATGGAGCTCTCTGTGCCTGGCAGAGGCCTGATGCCTTGCCAAGGGTGGTGAGATTCTCTCTCCGTTTTTTAACATTTCCCAGGCTGTTTAAATGTGCATTGTAAGCAATGATAAAATGACAAGTTATCATTGATCTGTCCTTTCCTCCTCATCTCAGAGGGATTCATTAAATAATGCATGCACCCATGCGAATTACCCTTCTTCACTATACCATCCCCAGACCATTAGCCAAATATAGCAACAGCAGCAGCTTTCAACCCCTGGAAACCCTTTGGCTTTCATTTAATTAAATTATCCCATTATGAAAACTCTTATAATGAGATTAAATTTAATTATTTATTAGACACTTATTTGCACTAGGGAGTCTATCAATTATACATGGTTGTGCTAAACATTTTTCAATCCATCACCTTTTCTTTTCATGGAAGGTGCAATTTATTAAGTGCAACTGAAGTACTGCAGCAGAACAGCTCTAGCAGAACTGTGCACGCAGTCCTGGCTCAATTAATTGTAAATGTAATAGGAAATGAGAAACGTGAAAATGTTTTCTCTCTTCTTTTGAAATACAGCACATTGACAGTAGTGCACATTCTGCAAGTGTTTGGTGTGTCCATTTTGCATCTGAACTAGTAAACTTCATGGACAGTTATTTTAATGAGGTTTTTTTTTTGTTGCATTTTGTGTGTTAGTGGTTCCTAATTGCACAAAATTTCAGATGTAATGCCTAATTAGAATAGTTGAAAGAAATACTTGTATAGCAGACTGTGGCTTGTATCCATGTACATACAATAATTTCTTATTAATTTGTAGAATATATACTACTATTGTCTTAATATAACTTAGTTTATCATAAAGATTAAATTTTAGGCAGATTGTTAATGCATATAACCATAAAACATCATCAGTCATGTATCCAGATTCTTATCAAGAAGATACGAAAACAAAACCATATAAGCTACCAATAGTTGTTTCAAGCAGAGTGATGGTTTCTGGTGAGTGTTTGGAAGATATAAATGTCAATCCATCTCAGAGCTTTTCTTCTAGAAGACCTTGTCAATATGTAATTAATTATTCAGCTGGGCTTCAGTGTGGCTCAGGGCAGCATTTCGAAGAGCTCTCTTCTATAAATTGCTAAGTCACTGTAAGATTGCTTTCCCCTCTTTCTGCATTCCGCAGTGGCACACAAGGGGAACTCGGAGAGCCCTGCGAGGTGGCCTGTGCTGTGCCATGGGGAGCAGGAGGTTTAGCAGATCTTCTAACAGTATGAATTTCTGCCTCACTTTAGAAGTGCTTGTGTTTCATGTTCAGATATGAATAGGGATCAAACAGGAAGATTTCTGTCCTTTTGTCCCCTCACTTATGCACATAGAGGAAGTTTGCTTCAATAACTTTGAAATTCACTGGCCAGATAGACTGCATATTTTAGAGGATTCAAGTAAATGTGCCTCAAAGTTCACAAATGCCTATAGAGCATTTCAGCCCTGGTCTAGAAGGAATGGGCTGTGCTGCATCTGTTCATACAGAGGAGTATTGCTCCTATTTGGCAAAACAATCGTATCTTGTTCTTACGACTTTATCAGTGTCACTTGTTGTTATTACCTGGCACTGTCTTCCCCACAGCCAGGACTGTTAATTAAATCTCCGTGTACCCCAGTGAGCTTGATCGGATGGTGCCATTCCCGCAAGGGAGATTCTACTCCTTAGGACAGCTCTTCAGACAGTGCTCAGAGCTGGAGTTTACTTTTTGGTGTGCTGCCTTTGCCAGCCAAGGGTCCAGCACTCGCTCCCCAGACTCCAGTGTCCTGCACGTGGACAGATGTACTCACATGGAAGCCCCACACGTGAGGTTGGTGCCTCACCACACACAAGTGTGGTGCTTCTGCTGGTGCCATGTGTGTGAAGCAAGGGGTGGAACCATAACAAGTAATTGTGGTCTCTGGCATGTCCTCTGAAGAGTTAAACATTTAACTGAAGCTAAATAAGTTTCTAGACCAAACCCTTTGCAACATTCCACTGCAGTCTCCTGAATGGTGACGGGTGAGGTGCATTTGACATCATCTCAGCCTAGAAACAGCATTTTAATGTATTGTTTCAGTAAGTTACAGCCAAGCCTTCATTTAACTCTGGCAAAGATGTGATGGTATTGCATTCTGGAAGCTCTGTGCAGTGGGTACCCATGGAACAGTCCATCTTGGTCTGTGTTGGGGGCTGGTGAATTGGCACTGGTTATTCTTTCTTTCCCTACTGTAGAAGAATCAGCTGTAACTTCTCCCAAGTTAAAAATGACAGGACGAGGGGCAATGGCTTCAAGTTGCACCAAGGGCAATTTAGGTTGGATATCAGGAGGGATTTCTTTCCAGAGAGGGTGGTTGGGCATTGGAATGGGCTGCCCAGGGAGGTGGTGGAGTCCCCATCCCTGGAGGTGTTTAAAAACCGTGTAGACGTGGTGCTGGGGGACATGGCTTAGGGACCCTGGCAGTGCAGGGTTAATGGCTGGACTTGATGATCTTAAAGGTCTCTTCCAGCCAAATCATTCTATGATTCTGTGATTCTGTCAGCTTTGACCTCTACGTTTAAATCTCCTTTAAGTGTTGTGTAGGCTACAACAGTGCAATATGTTAAAAATTTTAAATACATGCCTGAGACATAAACATGAGATGGAAATGAAAGTGAACATGAGAAAGCATGCCTGAGACATGGCATATGTCAGCCACCTGCTTCAGTGTCAGCTCTTCGGGCAGGCCAGATGCACTGGTAGGTGTACTCAGGTTTTACGCCTCCGTTACATGGAGGCTTCAGCATCGGGCTGTGGTTGCAAAGTCTCTGTGTCCTCCTCTCTCCCTCTTACATGTGATAACATCTGGGTTTTTTCCAAGTGGTACAAGATAAGTGAGCCTTCTAAAAGCTTCAGATGCTGAAGCATTGAAGAAACTGCCTCCAGCTTATAGTGTGGAGCTTGTGTTTTGGATACAGCTTTTCAGTACTTTGGATATGTGTTTTGGCAGCGTCATCTGGGCAAAGTCATCATCTGGGAGGAAGAAGGGAATAGAAGCAATTATTTCACCAGTGGTATCAAAAACTTGTAGGAAGACTTTTCATTTACAGCTTGCTAATGGCTTCTTAGCTTTTGTTAACATCTTGCTCATGACCTCTGGCTACATGGTCAATAAGAGAAAGCTGATCTGGCATGAGATGTGTCCAGCACCCTGTCTGAGGTGGAAGTAAGAGTTCAGGGGATCTGTGAGCTGGAAGAAGTGAGTCCTTGACCACAGCCATAGCTGGGCCCTGTGCAGGAATCCACAACCAAACTGGGGGAGGATTTTGTGCCTGTAGTGCTGTTCTCCTTCCTTCAGCATCTCTAGACAGTGAACCTGCAGTACAGCTTCGCTTACATAGCTGGGGACTAAAGGGATTTCCTGACACAACTGCCAGATTTTGCTCTCTGGGGATCTGTCTTTCTGTGCAAAATGAAGCTGCTCTGTCAGCAAAATAAAAAAAGTTCAATAAAAGAATGAACAGGACTATAAAGAGAGATTGGGCAATTTCTTATACTCTGGTTTCCTAAAGAAAAAAGGCTTTTGCAGCCACAGTCTTTGTACATGTCTGTCCGTCATAATAACCTCTAAGTGTGTTGGGAAGTCTCAGTTCAGTCAGAGGTAGGAGCCTCAGAGCTGTCACCCTCCTTCAGGTTCCTTGGAAACTGGCAGATGGGTTGTGGGGAATGTCTGCGGATGTCCTTGGCTGGTAAAAGGCTGAAGACAAGTGTAGAGATCCGTAGACACGTAGGATGGGATTGTCCTGTGCTGTCAGTGGCAAGGCTGGGGATGTGTGTTGAGTTTCCCCACACAAACCCATAGCAGCTGCTTCAGCACTGGAACTCAGCCTGGTTTAGGGTGCTGCTTCGTCTGGCTGTGCTCCCGCCGTCTGCCCGGCTCCCTGTGACCCCCTCCCAAGGGTGCTGTGTGGGGTGCAGCCCTCCTTTCACCCCCTCCTTGGTGTCTAAGATGTAAAAAAGGTGGCCAAAAGCAGCAACTGTGTAAAGTGAAGCCAGTGAGCTATAAAACAGAGAGGATCTCTGGCAAGACGCTGGGAGTAACTCAAAGCCTGTAATTCTCTCGACGCGCAGCCTCGCTCAGAAATACCCTGGCTGAACTTCTGGCACACTGTGGGGAAAGTTCAAATATAGTCAAATGGCAAAAATCTTTCATTTGTTAGCTTGCTGTCATTAGCTTCTGGAGGAGGAATGTCAAAGCACAGTTTCTGGGACTGTTTGATGGGTTACCAGGTTGATTATGTCTTCTTCTGGCTTTAGCAGTTCTTTTGATCCTACTTTTTTGGTAATTGTACATTTAATTATGTCAGAGTTTCCCAGGATATTAATTTTCTGTGTATCTAAGTAGGCATTTCAGCAAAGGAATTAATGGAAACATCTTTAGAGATGAGGATTAGGGGCAGCACAAGGAGTTTAGTAACTCTGATTAGGCTGCAGACTTTTTCCTTTGGGTATAATATATAATATGCTGGAGCATCCTGAAGTATATATGAAAAGACTGTGTGTCCCCTGTGTATTTATACATCGTAGAGTGGAAGATGTAGACAGTGTTGTCTTGGAATTAAATGGTTATTTTAGATGGTGTAAAGCAGGAGGGAAACTTTCAAATTAGAGCATTAGAACATAAGCATGTGACTTATTAAAATTAATAGGAGCTGCATAGTGTGGTCTCTGTGCACCACTTTGAAAATTTCCCTGGGTGTTTCTCTATGAATATTTATGCAATCAGAAATAAAACGCAGACAATGAAGAAAAAGGCAGTGTAAATACAAAGTGATCATGTAATTTAAAAGTTTTTAATTATTGACATCAACTCCACTTTGTCCTGTAATAAAAAATGTGTATGAATGAAGTAGTTAAACACTAAAGAAACAGTTTCAGCAATTATTTTAAAAGGAAATAATTTTCTGATTTGTTTTCTAAGGAAGTCACTAAACCTGCTGCACTTTTAACAAAGATATTGAAACTTTGTAGTCCAGTATATGCCGTTTAAAAGAGAGAAAGATGATTGCATCACCCGAGAGGTTTATGTTAATCACTGGATATCAAACCATCTCCAGTAGTGCACCGAGAGCTTTGGTTTGGTCTCAACACAGAGTTAAGCCAGTTCTCTCTGTTCTTAAGACTCTGCCTGTGTGGAGGGATGCTGTGAGGGGTGCAGGATGCAAAGGGCATTTGCTCAAGAGCCCCCCTGTCTCCGGGGTCTTCAGACCAGCTGCTGCTGGCTTACTGCAAGACAAGGGTGTTATCTTTAGGTCATGAATGGTCCTGCTTTTATTATCTGCTGATTTTTTTATTCAGCAGCATAATTCCAAAGGAAAGTAGCTAGAAAGGTTTGTGGCTTCTGATCATCAGTTTAGTTCAGGGAAAGAATGAAAAATGAAGTAGTTAGGTCTGAAAAATTTATTCTATGGTTTCTGCACCGCATCCAAAACTCAAGACCTCCTGAACTATTTTCAGCTGTTAATGTTACTGTACCACCTTTTCCAAGATGGATGCAGGAGGTGAAAGAATGGCAATGCCTGTAAAATTAGAATAATTCTGGAAATATAACCTTTGAAAAATCCTGTCAGGAAAAGCATGTATTCTACAGCTCTCTCTGTGCTTTCTTGTCTGCCACGTGGTTTCTGCATCTTGAAGTCTTGTCAAACTGAGCAGCAATCTTCTGCCAAATAATTCCATCACCAATTAGTCTGTCATAGGCTTTGTCAGTTCATCTTAACTTCTCGGCCCTATGGAATGAATACTGGATACTAAAGAAAGATCAAGAGAAAAGAGCTGTTACGCTTTGTCTCCGTGTAATGCTGCCTGAACCCAAACATCCTCCTCCCCCAAAGTTGTGAAGCAGTGAATTTCCTTCCCAGGACCCCAGACTGAGAAAGAAAAGTGTCACATTTGCAGGGGGACCGAGCCCCTCGCGCCCCTACTAGCGAGGAGTGTTTAAAGGGGTGATCCAAACTGGTGGTCCCTTGAGTGTCACAGCAAAATACAATCCCTCCAGCCTGTGGAAAACCTGGTAATAAATTCCCAGGGGAAATGTGTGTAGATCTTCCCCAGGAGAAGGAGGGTTTAGCTGGTGTAAAGAGAGACAAATTGTGTGCACTGGCTAACCACAGGGTACATTGGAAAAGGGCTGGAAAATTGTGCTAGGTGGTTGTGGGCATCTCCAGCTGTTGACAGCTGGATAGTAGAAGCTGCTGGGAAGGAATACCAGCCAGCACCTGTTGCCACAGCACTGTCCCTGCTGCCCAAGGAACTCAGCATATCTGTGGTTCCCACTCCAGGGGGCTATATCAAGGAAAATGATGAGTGAAGATAAAAGAGATCTAATAAATACATCCACTCCCTCCTCTCATCTTCCAAGTCAAGAGCAGGGGAATAAGCTTCCAGCCTGCAATAAGGCAGTCACCTCTGACGGGAGAACATGGCTAATCCAAGAAGCATTTCAGCAAACAAAATTTACTGGATGTATTACTACTTTTAGTAGAATCCATCCTATGGAGATTTAAATTTGGACAGAATTGCATTTGGTGTTATGCAGGGAAGTGGCTTATTAGTTCTTCTAGGATGGGAGGAAAGAAACACCTTTTCATGTCGTAGCAGATATTAAATGGATTGGTCATTCCCTTGTGCAAATGACACTGTGAGTTTATGGTATGTTGAAATGTGAACAGCTTGCAAAGTCTGTGTATCACACTTTGCTATTTGTTAGGTTCTTGCACTCCTACTGATGTCTGCACATGTACTTTCATGCTTGTTGGCTGTTAAATGACATCACAGCCTTCTGATTGCTAACCATTTCCATCATCAGTTCTCATCTATTCAAGGGAAGATTTACTGGTGTTCTACATAGATCTTTCTAGCAAGAGAAAAGCCAACGTTCTGCTTAAACAGAGCTGAAGCTGGAAATTTGGCAGGAATCTTTAAACCGAGCCATGCAGCTTTATTGAAACAAACAGATTTACATCTTGCAAAGTGACATGCAGGCTTAGGTGAGTGTAAAGGTTTAGCAAATCAGTGTCTCCAACTAAGCTCTTAAATCACTCTGATTTATTATTTTTTTTATTCATAGTCATGAATTTCTAAACCAAATGTAAACAGCAGTCTTTAAACCTCTCATTCAGGGTCTATAAAGTCCATTTCTGCTAAATTTATAGGAAGCGTTTTTACTCCATTTTAACTTTCATTTATTATTTTCATTGCCATTCACCTCAAGCCTTTCACTTCAAGGTACCTATTCATATTTTGAGCAGCTGGTGTCTTGGGGAACTTAAGACCATCCAAACATGAAGAGAGAACTGGACCTGGTCCTGCAGCCTGGGCTGAGGGTAGGCTTCAGCTCCTGCTGTGGTCAGGACTGCTGGTCCACCTTTGGCTTGCCCTGTAGGGTGGTGGCCTTGGCTCAACCAGACCCCAGCAGCAGCCTCCCGGAGTAGGACCCACTGAAATGTGTTTCATCCTGCGTCATCAGGTAGTAAAAGCAATTTCAGGCAACCTCCTGTTAGGCTGCTGTGAAAAATAGCTGACCTACCAGTTTTTACTTTATGATGCATACTGCATGACTGTTTACTATTATTTACTTACCCACCAGGAAAATGAGAGCCAAATCCTGGAATTCATCAACTAGTAGAGAAAGATTTGTACCAAGTTCTTGCTGTGCTTGGTGTGCCACGTGTGTCTGAGGCCAGTTACATAAAAAGGAACAACGTGAAGTTGGTCCTATTTTAAGTCACTCTTTTCAGATGCATGCAGAATATTTACAGTATTTAGGAGGTGAAAATATTGTTTTCTTATGTATAAAAAAAATCACTAAAACTAAAAATATTGAGGATTTTATGGGAGTGGAGACAAGGGAAGTACATTGTAGGGCTATCATTACTGGTTTGGGGCTCACTGAGGAACAAGAGCCTCATGGTGCCCAAGCTGTACCCAGCTCTCCATCCCTTGGATTTCCCCCTTGCCAACTGTAGGCACTGTGTAGTTCTGAAGGCTCTGAATCCAAACCCATTTCTAGATGAGGATTAAGGTTCATTCTGGACATGAGCCTGGCTTTGCAGTACAGGGTAGGGAAGCAGTCTGTGGCTGTGGGGGCTGGGGATGCTTTCCTGCTGAGCCTTGGTGGAGCCGAGGGCAGCACTGATGGGATCCTCAGCCCAGGCAAAGGAGCCCTTGTTCGTGTCCTGGGCACCATAAGGTGTCACTTGGAGCATTCACTCTCCAGCAATATAATATGGACTTCGTTTCAATCAGCACTCATCTCTGGAGGAGTATATTGGTGGAGTATGTTTCAGGCTAGGGCATTTCTGGGCTAGTGTATCTACTGAATTCTCCTAGGTGTCTCTAATTTAGGATTTGCTGCAGAAGAGCTATGATAAATCAGCCTAGGCACACAAAGGTTCCCTGCTTATGAGTGGCACCAGATTCTCCAAAGATAAATAAGCATTTCTGAGTTGTGCCCAGCTTGTGCTGGTAGCTGTCAAACTGTGATTTGCTACAAACATCAAATGAGAGGAGTCACAGATGGTTTCTCTCTGCTTACCCACCTTTGTTGGGAGTTCTTCCTGCAGCTGTGTTTGGTTCTGTGTACCTTTGTGTCCTCTGCTCAGAGCTGCCCGAGCGGGGGCTTGCAGCCTGTGGTCTGGGGTGGTTCCACTTCTCTGCCTCTAGTGTTCAGTGAGGCTGCTGTGTCAGAGATCCCCGGGTCAGGAAAGGCAAGATGCCTTCTCAGAGCTGCATCACTGGGGGCTGAAGGGGGTTTTCTGCGCATGCCAACGTGGTACAGGACGGACGAGGCAAGGGATAGGGTTTGGTTTTTCAGATATTGAAATCAAACTTTTGCTTGTTCTCAGTTCTTGTGAAATCTTCTTGAACTCCCTATTTTAACCTGTTCTGCTCTGATTTAATAACAGGTTTACAGGAACAAAAGTGCTGGTTGCTCTCTGGGATTTTTTTTTTTCCTTGAGCCTAGGTTTGAAAGGGATCTGTCATCTTGTGTTTGTGGGCTAAAAATATAGGTGTAATTATGAATAATTGGTTTAGAAGTTAAATATTCCTCTGGAAAGGTAGATTGTCAAACAGGAAATATATGTAGAAAATCTGTATAATACACTTAATTAAAAAAAAAAAAAAGAAAAAAAGAAAGAAAAAGAAAATCTCTATTACTAGCCTGAAAGTATCCAAGCAGTAAAAAGAGTTTAAGCTTTGTTTACATTTTGGCTGCAAGAGGTGCCTCTCTTTAAGTATTTAGATAAACAAACCAAAGCTGCTGTTTTCATTAGCAGGGAACACAGAGCCTAGTTTCCTTACCTCAGAGAGCATTAAGCTAAAATGTGGTGGCAGAAAGCAATTTGATCNGGTTTCTCTCTGCTTACCCACCTTTGTTGGGAGTTCTTCCTGCAGCTGTGTTTGGTTCTGTGTACCTTTGTGTCCTCTGCTCAGAGCTGCCCGAGCGGGGGCTTGCAGCCTGTGGTCTGGGGTGGTTCCACTTCTCTGCCTCTAGTGTTCAGTGAGGCTGCTGTGTCAGAGATCCCCGGGTCAGGAAAGGCAAGATGCCTTCTCAGAGCTGCATCACTGGGGGCTGAAGGGGGTTTTCTGCGCATGCCAACGTGGTACAGGACGGACGAGGCAAGGGATAGGGTTTGGTTTTTCAGATATTGAAATCAAACTTTTGCTTGTTCTCAGTTCTTGTGAAATCTTCTTGAACTCCCTATTTTAACCTGTTCTGCTCTGATTTAATAACAGGTTTACAGGAACAAAAGTGCTGGTTGCTCTCTGGGATTTTTTTTTTTCCTTGAGCCTAGGTTTGAAAGGGATCTGTCATCTTGTGTTTGTGGGCTAAAAATATAGGTGTAATTATGAATAATTGGTTTAGAAGTTAAATATTCCTCTGGAAAGGTAGATTGTCAAACAGGAAATATATGTAGAAAATCTGTATAATACACTTAATTAAAAAAAAAAAAAAGAAAAAAAGAAAGAAAAAGAAAATCTCTATTACTAGCCTGAAAGTATCCAAGCAGTAAAAAGAGTTTAAGCTTTGTTTACATTTTGGCTGCAAGAGGTGCCTCTCTTTAAGTATTTAGATAAACAAACCAAAGCTGCTGTTTTCATTAGCAGGGAACACAGAGCCTAGTTTCCTTACCTCAGAGAGCATTAAGCTAAAATGTGGTGGCAGAAAGCAATTTGATCTCTTGCAAATATGAGTCTTGATAAACTTTACAGTATGGAAAAAAACCCTCCAACCTTCAAATTTTGTACCTATTGACACTGCTTAATAAAAACATCTCGAGTGCTGGTGCTTCTGGGTGTGTTTCCAATAGCAATGTGATTGCAAGGCTCTGTGGATAAAGTTACCAGTCCTTTGAATTCTGACCTTCAGTCTAAAACAGCTTGAGAGGTTACTCTTTTTCCGATTTGTGAGATTGCAGAGAAAAAGTTAATGCTGCTGGAAGGAAGCGGGGGAGGGAGCTGGGCTTGGGGATGGGGACTGGGACTTTGAAGCCATCTGAGAAGTTTTCCTCTGGCCTTGATTTGTAACAACAAATATTGGCAGCCTGACTCTAAGTAATTGTACCGAGTTTCAAAATAGAGTGCATGGTAATTGAAATTTCTGTGAATACAATTTCTGTTGAGAGCAAATTGAATGTAGGGGAAACTGTGCTGTTGGGTTTGACGGTCTGGGTTCTGCACAGCCACCAAAACCCGAGCCCACCGCCCGTGTCCGTGGGGAGGGGACACCTTAGAGCTGAGCCCACTGGACCGTCTCTCTCCATGGAACATGAGGGTTGGGATGATCTCCTTAAACTAAGGGCTTCGTTTTGGATGGTTACCCTCAGGTGAGAATCTAACCCCTGCTGAGCAAATTGGGGTCATGGTGCAATTACTGTAAGGTTCAAAAAATGTACAGTTCACCAGAAAATCAATTGATTTTATAAAACAAAATGCCCTTGTAACGACAATTTTAACTCAGACTTTCCCTTCTTCCTTCTCGTTACAAGGCCTAAAACTTGTAATATTAATGAACTTTACTTCTGGAAGATACTTCAGCCTTCCTGATCCTCATAAGAAAAATGTGTGACTGAATGTTTCAAGGTTAAGGATGTTCATATTTACTGGACTCAACCAGTGCAAGGTTTGTGATCTGAAAGTGTGTTTGAATCACTTATTCATCATAAATGCAGGCTTGTTCTTCTTCCAGTTTTCATCATAATTCTAAATGCTTTAACAGTTATCTTCTCAGTATAATTACATTTTATTTCCTTGTGCAGTCTCATATGTCAGCACCTGAAAAAATTATGCCATAATTGACATAAATAACTAAAATAGAGTGATGATCCACTGCTCCATCTGCTGTTGAACAGCGACACAAGTAACGCTTCAGGAAAAAAGTACAGGGCGCACTGAGGAAATAAAACCAAAATGGAACTGGCAACAAATAAGCCTATTGTTCCTGTGGTTAGTGAACAAACATATTTTTTCTTGCAGAATTAAGAATTCTGAGTACAGCTTTAATTCGGAGCTGAAAACCAAAGCACTTTCCATCTGCCTTTTCACCTTGTAGGAGGTGCTGACAAAACTGGCTTTGCTCATGGTGGTGGAAAACAGTTGGAGAAGACAGTCCAGCAATACTGAGCTGACTCATGTTATACAGTGCACTGTGTTTGTGTCCCTGGCAAAAATGTAAGTTATTGATGTGAAAAAACATTTGCAATGGTTTGTAAATTCTGTTTTTTCAAGTAGCACTCAATGAAAGGTGAGGATGGCTTGGATAGCTGTGGGAGGCTGAGCTGTGGAGAAGTGGCGTGTGTGGAATGGTGTGTTGCAGTGTTTGTAGAACAACAAGAGTTGATTATTAAAAGCAACACAGGGAGTTTTCAGTTGGGTGTTACAAAATACCAAAAAAGATATGACACTATGAGATATATTTAATCTTACCTTCCCCAACAATTTATTTATCTAGAATTTAGCGTACTGAGCATATTTACAGTTTAGACCACGTCTATAAATATGTATTTGTGCTATGTACTTTTTCCTCTGTTAACAAATGCTCT
This sequence comes from Ceyx cyanopectus, assembly GCA_013401355.1. Taxonomy (NCBI): domain Eukaryota; kingdom Metazoa; phylum Chordata; class Aves; order Coraciiformes; family Alcedinidae; genus Ceyx; species Ceyx cyanopectus. The sequence continues at coordinate 122,404 of VYZU01083921.1, forward strand.
TAAGGTGCAAGAAATCTATTGAAAAAAACAAGCATACCTAGATTTCAGAGAGTGAGAAATTGAGAGACACTGAGGCATTTGCTGTCAAACTAGACTTTGACATCTTCTTCTGTGGAAAATCTCTGCGTTGGTTTGTACCGTGGCTGTCAGGACTATTTCAGAACCATACAAAGTCATGTATCCATTTCAAAAGCCAGAGCAGTATCTCCATAAGATTAATAACCATTCCAAATTCTACAGAATGACCCTGTGCTTCACCCTGGAGCTGCTGGTTGGAAGCCAGGTAGGTGGCATGTGAGCAGAAAGAAGCCTGCGCGGCCAGCAGGTCAAACACACTTCCCCTGCAGGGGTTGGCATCGTGCACCTCTCACCACCCCTTACATGAGGCCCTAACTCACTAGTGACTTTCTCCTCTGTGTCTGTAAAGTGTGTAATGAGACTGGCCTTCACACTCATTGCTTTTTGGGTTGTTTGGGGTGTTTTTCGACAGAGCAGTTAAAATGGCTGATTTCTGTCTCTTTTTTGTTTGTTTGTTTGCTTGGTTTTGGATTTGTTTTTTGGTGTGTTTGGAATTGCCAAGGTCTTTCTACTCTTGCTCCTATGAGTAGTGTGAGACAACAAGGGCTCCTGTGAAGTGTTGCAGTCTGCTCCAGCCAGGGAGGTCCATCAGAGAAAAGGCTGGTGCCAGGGGGGATGCTGCCTGTGCACAGGGCTGTGCCCTGCAGCTGGGTCGGGGAGAGCCTGGCAGCGGTGCTGGGCTGTGAAGTCTTCACAGGTTCTGGAGTGTGGTCCTCCTGGCCTATGCCTAGTGTTAAATATTTCCATGGTGTTCCTGCCTACAGCAAACATGAAAATGTCCCACTGTTCCATATCCATCTTATATCAAATTGTTATAATTACCAGCATTGTGGCACCAAAGTGACCAGTTAATTCTGGGCTCAGGATGGACCTGCTTTGCTTGTGCTGAAATGAATGTGACACTGCACATGGAGCTATAACCGTATTGCACGAGTGACAGTTGTAAAAATACACCCAACAGCCCGTTGTGCATTTGATATTGGCCTGGTCCTTATGGCTTGAGATGCCATCTGCATCAGCAGGAATGCAGAATCGGCAAATTCAGGCATGATGTGAACATACACAAATCCCCCTGAAATCTCCTCCAGACCCAGTACAATTGTGGTTTAAAATTGGTGCTGGTGATCAACAGCCCAGCAAACACCAATCTGGTGTGCAGTTAGGTGGCAGTAAAAAATAAAACTAACAAAAGATCCAAGTAAACAAACCTCTCATCAGCTTCTGTTCTTTTGCTTTGCTCCTCCTCTACACTGGCCTTGCTTTGGTCTTTCTCCTCTTCCTCCAGCTCCAGGGCCTGCAGGTAAAAGCAAACAGTGTGCAGTTTGCTGGCTCCTCCACCACCAGAGCCTCTCAGGACATTGCAGAGGTTCTGCTGAAGGGCAGCACCGTTTCAGTCCAGCACATCCGTGCTAAGCCCAGGGACCAAACAGCATCCACAGGCTGCTCCAGAAGGCCCAGCTGGATGTGCCAGGCTCTGCTCCTGCAGGTAACCAAGATCTCAGAACATTACAGAAACTGGTCCAGCAGCACAAAGAGCAGCCTAGGAGCTTGGCTGTCTGGGCTGTGTCAAATTATGGTCTGGGAGTGGTTTTTTCAGCATGGCAGGTGACCTCCCTGCCAGCACTAAGCACTGAACACAGGTTTGGTTTTCTCCTGAAGGTCACCTTACATGTCCAAGGAACTGCCACTGGGCTGCCTGAACAGCATCGGACAAAAAAACCTCCTACAAAAGGAACATCACAGACAGGGAAGTAAAATAAAGTGCTGTGGCCATAAAGCAAATGCTTGTCTGTGACCAAAACCACACCAGGACTCAGTCCTGCCTCACACCCTGGTTCCCAGGCAGCCTGTGACAGGCAGGACACACAGTCCCACCCAAGGCTTCCCAGCTGCTCACTCCAGCACACACCAGTTTGAGTGCTGCTGAGGAAGCCAGCCCCTCAGAAACACACTGCACACCTTCAGTTGGCTTATTGATGACCTAGTAAATACAAATAGCAAATATTTGACTGTGAAATCAGCAGCTGCTCCCTCTCCCACCTGCCAGCTCCTGGCACCTCCATCCCTGCAGCAGGAAGACACAAACCTGCCCTGCACAGCTCACCTGGGAGGGGAAGGACTCCCTTCCTCAGGTTCTCAGCCCCACATCACAAGCAGCAAGGGCTCACCCTCCCTTCTGAGGCTTCTGGTCCCCAGAAGGTTTGCCCATTCACAAATTTCTGGGGACTCAAAAGAGCAGGTGAGCTCAGCCCTTGCCGTGTAGGAATCTACTGTGGAGCGGGGCCAAAATTACACAGAATTAAACCAGCAGTAATTTATGCAAATGTTCATCAGAGCAAACAGCAGAAGGATTCCCTGCAAGTGCTGTCACCTTCCATCACATCAGTGTGGTCAGAGCCCTCCCAGGCAGCTCCCCCTCCCACCCCAGTGTAACAAATGGCTTCAGTTCCCAAGAACCCAGGAGCTCAACAAACATTGCCTGGCTCAAAAGGAGCTCTGTTGCTGCTGCCTGAGAGACTGAAGAAGCCAGCCAGCCAGAGATCTTCCTAGGATCAGGGATACTCAGGCACAGGGGAATGCTGCCAGCCCACGCACAGGGCCATGGCTGCTCCCTGCCCAGCGGGCAGCTCCTTCCCAGAAATCAGACTGCAGGAATCTCTGGAGAGCTCTGAGAGGATGAAGGAAGCACCTGCCTGCAGGGAACATAGGCTGATAAGCCTTGTCTGGGAAGTAATCAGAGAGCTTCATCCCTCAGGGTCCCCAGCAGTCCCAGTACTGCCAGCAGATGTGTTTCCTGCCCTGCCTAAACACCGGGCTATGTGCCACAGCAGCAAGGCAGCAAAGCAGGGTGCCAGCCCTTCAAATGCCTGTTAACCAAAGGGTGACAGGAGCAGTGGCCCCAGTGTCAGAGAAGCCAGGTCTAGCAGGGAGCAGCTCAGCCCTGAAAGCTGCCACAGCTCCTGCCAAAACCCTCTACCCAAACCCCTGCAATGCTGTGCTCCTGTAGCTGACAGAGATGGTCTGTTTTGAAAGAGAACATTCTGCCAATTTATCAAAGCAGGGAGAGCTTCTTCCATGGGCATGAGCACACCCCTGGAGCCCAGAGCCATGACAGACCAGCCTCTGCCTGCAGACACCACAGACCCTGCTCCAAACCTTCCTCTCTCCTCCGGACAGGTGAGGTGAACCCCGACCTCGTCGTCCTCCTCCTCTGCTGGCACTCATTATGAGGCACAGGAGGACAGGTGCATTCTCCAGCCACAACCTTACAAGGCAGGTCGCTCCTCTCTGCTGGAGAGGTGGAGAGTTTGCCACTCGGGTCTCCTCCTGTGC
>VYZU01083921.1:125888-171313 GCA_013401355.1 Ceyx cyanopectus
TGGGTTAGATCATACCATGGGGTAATGATACACACTAATTTGAAGCCCAATCTTCAGACATCAGATAAAGAACTTTAAGGCACTGTTTAATGGCTGTATAAACACAGAGGACCCTACTTTATCTCATATCCCCCCTCTCGATCATTTATATGGCTTAGTTCCCATCCTGCCCGCCAACTGCAGGGATTTCCATTTCGGAGCTGGCTCTGCCCTGGCAGTGCATCAGCAACACCCCTCTCCTCATGAGCTGTCCCTGGGCAAGCTGTCCCGTGGTTATCGTCACGTTGGTGCTGTGTGTGGGGAGCTGTCTTAGTTTAATTAAATGCAGAGACTGGGCACACTCCTGAACTCATTACTTAGACAAAACTCCCGTAGGGACCACAAACTCTGACCAACACCAAGTCTGCTTCAGTCAGCTTTACATCTGAAATAGTAAAATTTATTCATATGCTTGTGCTGTTTGTTTGTTCAAATGTGGCATGGCATCAATTGATGCAAAAATTCACATGAATCACTGGAGTCACAGTCATAATTTTTCAATCACTTTTTGATTCTATGGCATCGTTTTAAGTGTCACTGTTTTGGAGGAAGGGATTTGAGTTACGTTTTGCAGTGTCAGATGGTGCCTCACAACGATATGGTACTTTTGGACTTTTTTTTTTCCTCCAGAAAAGAAAAGTGAGCTTCTGCTTCCCGAAAGGGTCTGATCTGTCTGATGTGATAGCTGGAGTTCCCGGAGATGGTGAACAAGACGTGTGACTCTGTAGAGCAGGGTTTGGGTAGGGTTTTGTATAAGATGATCTGGTTAATGCTGATGAAGTAGTGAGTGTTTTCCTGAAAAAGCACATCTTTCAGAATGAGGGCATGCCTTGGATTTCAGTGAATTCTACCTGATGAAGCTGTATCTTGTAATAAATACTTTGTGTTTCTTTCGCAGTTTAATATAGAACATCATAAATAGTTTTCTTGGCATGAGATCTGGTTTGTGACCGTGGAGAAGCAAAGGGATTGTGTTTGTGCTGGCCAGGCAGACGGGCCCAATCGAAAGCTGCTTATTTTGACCTGGGTTCCCATATATGGTCTGTGACTGTCCCGAGATCCCTTCTCTCTGCTGAACAAAATGAAATCCTAGGTGCCTGCTCAGCTCGAGGTTGACTTGTAGCTTTGCAAACTGATCTGCTTTCCTGAAGTATTCCCAATGTACTTGCTACAAAATAATGTCTCGCTTGCTGGGATGTAGTAGCCAGAAGACATTTCTCCTCTAGAAGTATTGCTTTCATTCAGAGATTAGTTAATTGAAGGTAAGGATATATTAGCAGTGAATAACCACAGATTTTTGTAAAGAAAAAGTTGTGTTTCAATCTGTTTATACAGTATAAAGGGTATTTTAGTAGTAGTAGTAGTACTGTAGACCTGGTATAATATTAAGACTTGTTTCTTTTTGGTACTGCAAATCATTATGCTTCATTATGTTTTCCTCGTCATAGTTGGATTACATGTACTGAAAAGGTGTAGAAAAATAATTGTTACTTGAGTGCCTATAAAGTGGAAATGCTCCGGAGAACCCTGTCAATTTTAGTTACTGTTGATGTTTAGAATGTTGCTTGTTGGTTTGGTTTGGTTTTGGGTTTTTTGTTGTGTTTGTTTGGGTTTTTTAACAATGTATATATTTTTTAAAGAGTTCTTTGAATCATGAGCAACTTAAAGTGCTGTAGTGGAAATGTATTATAAAGCAGTTTCAGTTTAATGGCTACTAATTAAATTACTTAATTACTTATTGATCCGTTAAAGATAGGCTTTAAGGAGTTAGTGTTACTTAATGCACAAATGTGACTGTGTAATCATCTCTCTTTGGAAATATTTGTGAGATCTCTGGAAAGGGCTTTTCCACACTTTAAAACTTCCGTAGGTGAGTAGTAGTAATTTAAAATACAGAAGTGAGTGTATTTACAGTTGTTTTTAGGGGTACAGATATTGCACATATCTGCATGATTTACACTATTTCGGAAGTTCCAGATACTTTATTTGATAAATACCTTTCAGTTGGAGGAGACTGGCTTAAATAGTTTTAGCAGACCCTTTCTTTACAAGGTTGCAAGAATGTCAGATATTCGAGGAAAAACTCTGTTACATATCCAATCAAAACGGCATGTCTGGACGTGCTGTTTGGGTGCCTAAGAGCCCCTGTGAGTATCCTTATTTAGCTTCTCTCATTGATACGCTGCTGGTTTAATTCCAATTATTCTATTAGTGCAGCTTTTGTTTAAACCCAGCTACACACAATTAAACTTTTTAAATGAGGAGAGAGCCGAGGCATTCATTAATTGTTCGGCGATGAGGCTGAAAAGGGTGCTGGGGGCTACGGGGGAGGCCGACGGCCGGGGCCGCACAGCTCCCGCTCCTGTTCCGCGCCAGTGCAGCCCCGCAGCTCCGGCCGCGATTCTGCCGAGCACAGGATTGAATTCAGCCCGCGCAAGCCTCACTGCTGCTTTTAAACCAGTACGGCTGGGGACAAGAGAGTAGCTGCGGTTTGCGTTACAAAAACAAAAACAAAACGCCGAAAAAAGCCCGGGGGGGGGAGCGGAGGAAGAAGCGGCGGCGGCAGCGCTGGCCCCAGGCACTGCTGCGCAAACCCACGCGGCGAACGAGCGGCGGCCGCGCTGCCGGCACCGGCCCTGCGCAGCGGCTTTGTCTGCCCGGCCCCGGCCCCGGCCCCGGCCCCGACCCCGGCCCGGCCCGGCATGGGCGCCGCTGCGCCGTGAGCCCGCGGGCGCGGAGCCTGCGCGCCCCGGCACCGTGAGTACCCGGCGGGCGCTGACAGCAGCGGGAGGAAGGAGCGGGAAGAAGGGCAGCGATGGCAGCCCATGTGACGGAGCCGCCCGGCCGGGTCCCCCCGGGGCCGGGGCGGGCAGCGCCCGGCGGCCTTGGCCGCGTTTCAGGCTGGGGTTCGCAGCTTCCCGCAAAGCCGCTGCCGGGCGGTTCCGCGCCCAGCCGGCTCTGGGGATTCTCCGGCTGGGTCTCCTGGAGCGCTCGCGGCTCGGGCGGTAACTGACGGTGAGATGGTAAATGGCGGGGGAGCCGGCACGGGGAAGGACAGGAGCTTTCGGACAGAGATGTGAGGCCGTGAGAAAAGAATATTTAAAAAAAAAAAAAAAAAAAAGAAAAAAAAAAAGGAAGAAAGTTGGACAGAGGTCTTGACAGCGCCTTTTGAAGCAGGAAATCCTTTTGCTTAATATGTTCAAATTTTCCAAACACCAAGGAAAACACACAGATCCCCACAGGAGAGCTTTTCGGGATGGCAGAATAAACATCTGCACAAATGAAATATTTGACGTTTATTGATATTTTTACGTGGCTTATTTAGAACGGTGATCTCAGAACGAGGAAGTTAAAGACCTTCTGAAGTCTAATTAAACTTACATCTTGCTTCTGAGCAAACACAAAACACTCCCGATTATGTATTTCGGTGCTTCTGACAAACACCAACAGGAAGGGCTGCCCTTTGCAGTGGAAGGTTTCGTCTGGAAATGTGAAGCTCTTCGTGCATTTAAAAGCGCTTGTTAGAAGGGGGTTCCTAGGGTTTAGTTGGTTTTTTGTTTTTTGTTTTTTAATATAAGTAAGCATTTACAAATTACAAGCAAAAGAGAGAAAAGTTTTCAGGGGAAGAAAAAGGATGGTATATCTTATCTGGTTTAAAACCGATCACAGAGAAACTTGGGGCAAAAGGTGGAAATCATGTGTAGTGTATCGATGCAAGTTTTTAACGTTAGATACCACAGATAAAGGATATTTTCTGTTCCATTCTCTAGCAGACAGTTTGCAGAGCATCTGCCAGAGCACCCAGTGGAGTTAATAACGTGTATGTGTAAATGCGTATGTGTGTGTGCTCTCTGTATACGTGTGTACGGTGTCCTGTGTGTCAGATGTCTGTGCCTGGGCGCTGGGCACCCGTGGCACCCTCTGTTCAGCCGCCGCAGCCGCCCCGCTGCGCTGGGCACGGGGCAGGACGAGCCCGGTGAGAGCTGCGGCAGTGTGGTGTGTGTGTGTGTGTGTGTGTGTGAACAACACCTAGCAAATATACCCGAGAGCAGAGCCGTGGGTCGCTGCTGGTCACAGCAGGAGCGCTGTCACACCATGGTGCCCCGTTTCCAAATCGTCCCTCCGCGAGCATGGGGAACGAGCCTGGGGGTGATGGCCCCGGTAGAGGAATCTGAGCTAGTAATTAAACATGGAATAACTGTAATTACCTGCCTCTGGTTTAATAAGCGCAATTTGTCTTTGATGTGCCTGGTGAAGCCCTGCCCCGCTGAGGGCCCGGGGAGAGGGAGAGTTCCCGCTTTCCCGCGGTGCGCGCAAGGTGCCTTCTCCGGCCGAGTCGCGGTATCTGTGCGGCTGAGACGCGGAGTCTGCGGGCACTGACTGCCCGAGGCTTTCCGAGAGCAGAGCCTGCCGGGGAAAAGTCCTTTTTCTCTCCCTCCCTCCCTCCCTCCTCCCTTTGCTAAAATGACAGATTGTTTTTTTCCCCTAAGGAGGAACACTCCGATTTGAAAACTGCCTTGTCTTTGAAATGTGCTGCTTTAAAGGAGAGCTGTTTGTTAAGAAAAACGTGTGTGCTGGCTGTAGTTTTCTGGGTTAACTTCTTATTTTCACTTAGAAAATGTCTTTTCAGCTGGAAAAATGTTTTAAATTAGAGCCATTAAAAAAAACACCCAACTTGCTCCTTGCAAGCAAAAATACCGTGGAAAACCTGTAATTTACACAAGTACCTACATTTTATTTGCTTGGTGCTGCTGAAATTTAGAATCCCTTCCCATTTACAGTTTACTTTTCACAGAACATTATTAACTTTTTGGCTTCATACATGATCTTCTGTCAGATGCTTTTGATTTGTAATTTAGCAAAGTATAATAAACAGTGTAAAAGTCATGAATTTTCCTCTGCATCCTGAGCTCTGTGGTAGGGAAAATGTGATAAAATGTGTACCTTAAGGCTTGTTTGATGATCTCTCAAAGCAAGTTTGCCTTCTGGAAATAATTTCTGGGGTTGAAGAGCATGGTATTAACAGATTTAATGTGGCTATTCAATGGATTGGTGGAGTACTATGTGAGGTTTAACAAAATGAGAGAGACAAATTGAACATCAACAAAACCTACATCTGTGAAGAATTATAAATTTAATTAGAAAAAAGGCAAACTTAAAAGACCTCATTAACTAATCAGAATTTGATGTTACTGATTTAAGATTCTTAAATGGATGAATTTTAAGTAGCTTTGCTATCACTGTGCTTTTTCTCGCCATGTGCTGTGTCGTGCCCAGATCTGCCATTCTTGTTAAGATGTGAACGTTACAGCAACCAAAGAATGCACAGCAGTATTTTTGAGGTATTAAGGAAAATGTATATGTCATTTAGCATATAAGGCAGTTTTAGTTTCAGCAGAGTATGAGCGGTGAGTGACAGCTCCTTTTTTATCTTTTATCTTTTTTTTTTTTCTTAATCTCCCCTTTGGCTGGTCGGGTAAGGCCATTGCAATGTCTATCTCTTTTTTTTTTTTTTTTTTNNTTTTTTTTTTTTTTTTTTTTTTTTTTTACATTTTTACGTTATTTTTTTTTTTCTTTTGGTTTGGTTTTGATATGTAAGTTACTTCAATTATCCAGAAATATGTTGGCAGAAAGAGAGAATATAGGAGACTGAGCACACGCCACCCAGAAATGTTTTTATTCGATGAACTGGTTGTCATAAGTGTGGTTCCTTACTAGGTTGTAATTTTGTACTACACATAAAAAACTGAAAGCATGTGAAGTGTAGCATTTTGTAAACTGTAACTAATTTCACTCACATCTGTGTCTAATTGTTGTCTGCGTTCGCATTCTTGAGAGTAGATTTATTTTTCCTGGACCACTCTGTGGATTCAGCTGACTAGCCTAAGTGAGGATTAGTTGTTTTAAAGTTATTTTGATTAAAGAGTCATTTTTAAATATGGTAACGTGCAACACATGGTTTAAATAATCCTCGAGACACAAAGGAATATATCAAAAGTATGTCTAATGAAAATGAAGATTGTGGATATGAACTTTCACAAATCACACAGTGTTAGAGGACATATAAGGTACATATTTAATTCCCTTCGAATGAACGGTATGATTTCTTTTACCCATATCTGTAAATGGAACCTCTCTCACTGCATACACGTTCGCTGTCTGTATGTACAGATTTGTACAGAAGTTGTTTTTATTTGGTTTGAGGGTTTTTGTTTGGTTTGTTTTGCTTTGTTTGTTTTGGTTTTTCATTATTATTTTAGTAAATAAAATAATGATGATGAAATATGTTTTAGAATTTAGTGAATGATGAGTAATACCATAGGGCACTTTGGAAAGTATCAGTTAATTAAAGCATCTATTTGAAAAAAGAAGTTTTATTGCATCTTGTAGGAGATGCTTTCAGAGGGTCCTGCGCGAGAGGCGGTGAGGAAAGCTCTGTGAGCAAACATCGTTCTCACCTATAATTTCTTCCAGGTGCTTAGGAGTAACAACAGAAACATCTCCTAAGGCTCTGCTGCAGATTCTGGGCTAGAATCCTTAAAAGATAAAGCAGTTTCTGGTCTGCTCATGTCGCTTGGCTGGGCGTGCGGCGAAGTGCCTGGTGCAGGGCGCCGGGTGCCCGGTTAGGAAGAGGCCGGTGTCTCTCCGCTGGCATTTCGGTGCTCCTGGCATCGTCTACACGCACGGCTGCCCACCCCGGCAGTTGTTTACTCCTGAGAGGAGTAATCCTGTCTGAGATTAAAAATAACACCCCCCACACCCCAACACACAAGCAGTGTTTGCTTGGATGATTTTTATGGCACTTAAAATGCCTCATCTCTTGTCTTTGCCCTGGGCCGGCTCAGGAGACGTTGGTTGGGTTGACTGGAAATTCCTGTGAAGGCTCCTCAGCGCTGGCGTCGAGACGCTGCCCTGAGAAGCAATTCTGCCCTTTGGAGCCAGGAGTGCCTGCTGGTGGTTGGGCATCCCTTAGCCAGGTCCGTGCCCTGCTGGCAGCTGGTGCTGCCCATGGAAAACAGGCTGCTGGCAAAGCAAGGATGCTTTTCTGATAAGATATGAAAATCTTATTACTCACCTGAGCTGTAAAAGGAGTCATTTTATTACACCGGAAAATTATTGCTTTCCAGTGGGACTGGAGTCCTTTTTTTGATGGGTGACCTCAGAGGTGGATGCCAATAGCCTCCTCCTATTTATTTAGCCAGAAGTGTTCTTTTCAGTGATTTTACCAGCAATTCCATTAGCAATTGGAATTTTTACGAGTGAGACTTTGCACAATGACGCGTGAGACTTTTATTTTAACTCCCCTGGTTGGAGATGAGCTCGGATTGGCCGTGGCTGTATGAGGGCCACGGGCTGATTTTCACAGTAGGTGGAATTGCCTTGTGCTGTGTGTCCCCTACCCCTCGACCTGCTCTGCCCTTCGCCTTCAGGGCAGCCGACATGGGGCATGCACGAGGATGGTGAAGAGCGGGACACGAGGAAGGCCAGGGCTGTGAGGGCCAGAGGCTGCCCAGAGCAAAGGGGATGGGGGACGGGACGGAGGCCCTGGCTGGTGGCAGGAGAGACGAGGGGGTGCTGGGGGCTGGGTGCTGGGGCTGGCTGCTCGGCGGGGTTACGCTGGCAGGGGTGCGGGGAGCCGTGCGGGGCAGGGGAGGAGTGAGCCCCTCTGCAGCTGTCGTGGGCCCCCGATGAATCACCATCCGTCACTTGGCTGCCGTCCCCCGGCGCGGGGAGGAGGGAGAGACCTGCCGAGGCAACAACAGTCGAGCCCTCACTTTAAAGACAATATGCCTTTCACGGGCACCGCGCCCTCCGCTGCTCCTTCGGGCTTTAAAGGACAGAATTTTCATCCGCAGTGATCCCCTTTCTGTGACTTAAGGCCTCATAGCAAAGCGGAGTAATAGAGGCTTCTGTTTGTTTCCCTGGTTTGCAGGTGCAGAAGTCCCAAACCGCTTCAGATGTTGCTGTTTCCTCAGGCTGCAGGTAAGGATTTGATTGAAATATGCTTTTTTTTCTGCATTTTTTTTTTTTAATTTTCTTTTATCTTCATGTGATAACATTTATTGTCCTTTTCTGCTCTGAGCAGTACGCGCCGCAGCATCGCGTCTGCGTGCGTGCCACCGAGTCTGAACCAGGAGCACATGCACCTTCCCAATAAACTGCGTGGCTTTGTATTAGGCACTGGCTTTTAAACTCATGGCCGTATCATCCTTCTTCATGTGTAGCTTGGCTTAGGAAATATAAAATGAAGGAGTTGTGTTTAGAAGGCGTGATAAACTCTGTTACAATGTGCAGACCTCATGGCTGCAGTGACACTTGGGCTCGGGGATATTTATACCATGACTGTGGGCAGCATTTTCAAAATAATTTCAATAGCCTTTAAAAGAGCCTAAGCATTTATTTTAAACAGAAACATTACTGGTTCAAATGCCCTGGACATGCAGTAACCTATGAAATTTCTACTGGGAGCAATTACTGAGATGGAGTATATCGAATAACACTTTGAAAAGTTCTAGGTATAAAGAAATGGAGAGACAGACACTTGAGTCATAAACTTCATCTGCAGGGGACATGTCATGGTGGGGGTGGCTTTTGGCTTTTTTATACAAAGCTCTTAAAAATGCAAATAGGAAACATTCAGCTGCTCGTGTTCTGTATAAACATCTAATTTTTGCTTCGAATCGGAGTCTCTGCTCTGGTTTACTGAGTGACAGCTGCTGAGGCAGAGCAGAGTGCTGGGACACTGACGCCTGCGTGGTTCACTGTGCATTGCTCATAGCCCTTCTCTTGGTGTAATCCACAAAGCAAACAACTGAACAGACATAATAATGTTTTAATGCCACATTTGTTTCAACAGAAACAGAGGAACAATTAAGTAGTTTGCCAGAGTAAACACATACATCAGGAATATCTCATTCCCTGTCAGTAGTTGATAGGTTTCCACGATTGCTTCAAGTGTTTTGTTTGGTTTGGAGGCCCATTATATTGCCACTGAGTGGTAAATCTTGAACAGTGTTAATTTGCCATTTAGAGAATATATGTCTTTGTATGTTGATAATTCCATCTTTGTATGGTTTTTAAAAATACAAGGTGCCATGAATGTTCAAGGTAGAGTGCTTGGTATCTAAAGTAGCTCTGTGGGAAGCTACAGCAATTGTGGTACCTGGTCAGTCATGTGCGGGCAGGACGTGAGTTCCTCACTAGAAAACTCCCATTGGGAGGAGCTGGTCACTCTGCACTGTGTTCACATCTTGGTTTGTAGCAGGCTATCGTGCAGCGATGCCTCTGTAGCCAGTGTTGATCCTGTCACTAAAACCAGCTGCATCTTGTTTTCAGGTCTATGGAAATGCAGGATCTAGCCAGCCCACACAGCCGACTCAGTGGTAGTAGCGAATCCCCCAGTGCTCCAAAACTTGATAACTCCCACATCAATAATAATTCCATGACACCCAATGGCACTGAAGGTGAGGCACCACTTTTCTTACTGTTTCATAGCTTATTTTTTTCCACCTTGCTGCGTTGGTGTCCCTGCAGTCACTGAGACATCTAGAGAAAATATTTTGCTGTTTTAGGTGCTCCACGTTCATGTAACACGGTGTGTAGGGCTGATGTTCGGTGTTTATCAGTAGTTACCAAGTTTCAGCAATAGCTCTCATTGCAGGTTATGTTCCTTTCATGAAATTCGAATTGACTGAGCATGTGTGGAGCTATAAAAAAATAAAATCCAGAAATCCTGAAAGAGCAGTTTAGTGATGGAAAAAAAAAAGGTGTTTATAATTACAGAATCACAGAATCACAGAAATTAGGGGCTGGAAGGGACCTAGAAGATCATCTAGTCCAACCCCCCTGCCCGAGCAGGATCACCTAGACCAAGTCACTCAGGAACAGATCCAGGCGGGTCTTAAGTGTCTCCAGAGATGGAGACTCCACAACCCCCCTGGGCAGCCTGTTCCAGAGCTCTGGCACCCTCACTGAGAAAAAGTTCTTCCTTGTGTTAAGCCTAAACCTCTTGTGCTCCAACTTGCACCCATTGCCTCTCGTCCTGTCATTGGACGACATTGAGAAAAGTCTGGCTCCATCCTCTCTACACTCACCCTTAACATATTTATAAACATTAATGAGGTCTCCCCTCAGTCTCCTCTTCTCCAGGCTAAAGAGCCCCAGCTCTCTCAGCCTCTCCTCATAAGGGAGATGCTCCACTCCCCTAATCATCTTGGTGGCCCTGCGTTGGACTCTCTCCAGCAAATCTCTATCTTTTTTGAAATTGTCGTGCTACAGAACACCATCTTTGTCCTTTTCACTGTTTGGGTATTTCTGTGTCCTCCCTTCTTGCAAGCTCCCGAGGCTATGAAAGTTGTCAAGTTGGCTAATAAAGGCAGGTGTTGAAACCTCCCCAGGCAGCCTGGGGCTCCTCTGAGTGGCCAACATTCAAACAGGTGTCTAGTTCACTGGGGTGAAGTGATACCTGTTCTTGGAGAAGCAGGCAGTTGATCAGTGGTGTTTGTTCTCAGTAGAATACTAACAGCAAACAACCTAACAGCTTTGCCAGCAGTATAATACTCATACAATGCATGTAATAGTGCTTATGATGGAATACAGGAGAGTTTATAGAATGAGCAACAAAAACACCTTCCCTCTGTAACGTTTCTGTGGCAATAGCAGAAAGGTTGTGGATGGCATTTGGCTGGCTACTGAACAGAGATTTTAATGCATCAACAGAGAAGAGCTGCCCAGCTCCAGTGTAAACATGTAGTTAACTGCAGTAGCAGAGATGCCTTTTCCTCCCCGAGGACTGGGCCATGTTAGTGCTTTCAGAATGTTCAGGATGATGGACATGCACTGCATTCTTTCAGGAAAGGCACATGTCACTCAAACAGATGTCCCCGTCCATTCCCGAGACATCTCTGTTATCCATTCTAATTGGGGTCCCTGCTAGCAGGAAGGGTTTATGGGTTATCAGATTAACAGGCATTTGGCCAGAGCTGTGTATAATTTACTTATTGCTATTGCTGTTGAGGTGTTGCTACAATCACATTTTGAGCCACTTGAAAAAAAGAAAAAGAATAACTTTTAAAAGAATAAAGTACTTAATGTGTTAATGCATTTTAAGCAGAAAAATATTTCACATCCACAGATGAGTCTTCCTGCTTTTAAATTCCCAAGTATATTATTATGTTTTTATATCATGTTATTGTGTGTATGCCAGTTTTGGTGCAGGATAAAACTATTACACCTTTTCAAATTGGAATTCTTCTAGCTATTGAAAGCCTTTGCTGTAAACTTCACCAGCTTTTGTAGCCTTTGTAACCTGAAGGTTCTTTAGCAGCACAGAAAGGGGGAGTGTTCCATGAAACACTGAGACACCCACCACCTGGCTCCCCTCTTTGTTCCAGGTAGCTGTGGCCAGGCACATGCTCTGAAAACTGGGGTGTTTAATGCGACTGTCAGGAGTGTTGTATAGGACTGTCTGTATGTTGGATCTGTTCATGTGCTGACCTCAGGTTGCAAATAGCTTTGGAAATCATATCCCAGCTTCTAGGCAGGTACCAGTTTATTACAGATACTAAGCTAACCTGCAGTAGCCTGTTTACCTGACACTACAATATTAAAATTCAGGGTACTGATTTGGGGTGAGTTCTACCCAGAAAGCTGTGCCTTGCACAGGTGCTCAGCTTCCCAGACAAAGCCACATGGTTTTCCTTTGTTTGCCATCTCCCCTCAGGTGACATGACCCTCCTGAGCACGGCAGAGTGGCTGCTGAGCCCGAGCACCCAGAGCCCCGCAGGTTTGGGGCTCCGCGCGTGTTCAGATCCTGTCCTGAGACGTGGCTTCTGCTTGGGGGTGCTGGTCTAAGCTTTCTGAAAATTCCTGTCTCTGATTGCTCTTAAGTGACAAATAAGGAAAGGTTTTTTAAAGAAACAGAATAATTTATTCTGAATTAGATGTGTGCCAAGAGACAAAATTTGTGAGCAAAGCAGATGATTAAGCATCTTAAACTGTAATTTTTACTGTTAATCTGTTTTATTGTGAGAAAATGCTTGGTCTGGGTTTAGCAGCTCAGCCAATCAGGCTTAAGAAGAAAAAAAAGAGAGAATCAATCAAAGATTTCTTACTTCTTTTTTTTTTCTAACGAAGGATGAAATAAAATTCTTTTTTTCTGATCTCCTTGAAGCAGAATCCATCTGAGTCCCAAGGGGCAGACTGTCAGGGTGCAGTTCTGGGGGCTTTCTGAAATGCTGCAGTGTGGTTTGTGGCTTGTTGCACGTGGAGTGGAGATGTGAGCTCCTGAACCCTCCCACGTTATATGTGTGAAACCAGTGTCTGATCCACTGTGCACTTACTATCATGCAGAGCCCTCCTCCTTCCTGGCCTGGGACCTCGTGCGAGTGAGAAACGGGCCCCTGGTCTTTGCATGTCATAAATATCTTGTAAAGATCTGTTAAATTTGATTTGACTGTGGATGTGATCCAGGCAAGTTTCCATGCCTTGCAGTGCAGGATGTGCTCTCTAGATGAGGAGGAGGAAGAAAAAAACCCTAAACAAACCAAAAATCCCCAACCAAACAAAAAAAATGAAAAAGAAGAAACCCTCCCCCTTTCCCAGAGTGAAATGGCCCCGTTTGAAACAAGTGTGCTCCTGAGCTCCTCTAGGGCTCACTTCACACTGGTCTAGAGGTGCTGTTCTACAAGAGGAAGGGGGTGAAGGTAGATCACTGTTACTAGATAATACTTTGAACTCCACACTTAGTGGTAGCTTTTCAAAACACTGACTGGAGATTTAGTTATTTGATTGAGCCTGAGTTTAATCCCCACGTGCAGCTTTGATATAATAACTCCTTGTGTACTTCATTTTGGTAGAGGAAAATCACCATCATGCAGCACTGAGCAAGCAGTGCTGAAGAAATTCAGGGGGTTTGGGGTGACTGGAATAGATTTTGTTCTGTCTAAGCATTTCCAACCGACTCCTGTCTCAGAGCAGTTCCTCAACAGCTCTCATTTAGAGCATAGTGCTGTCTGTAGAACTTACACTTTTCTAAATTCATTGCAGATTGAGGCAGTCTTCAAAGCTCTGGATGTAGGTGTGGGGAGGGGAAAAGTAGCATTTCCTTAACATGTTGATTTAAAAAAAGCCAACCACCAAACACAGCTAATTAGAAGTAATTACTTTGCTGGTGCTCGTTTGTTTTTCTCCTTTTCTCTGGGCCAGGCAGGGAGGTCTGCAAGCCACTGATGGGGAAGTAACAGGGAAATTATAGACTCTAATCAGTCAGAAGGATCAAATGCAGAGAAGAAATGTTAAAATATCTGGCTAAAGACACTCAAAAATCAGCCTTAACATGCCGAGATGGTGTTGATGATATAAATATTTCAGTATTTGTGTTTTCCATGAGCTCTGCAAAAGGTTTTTCCACAAAGTACCCTCTGTCATAGGGAACATCAGGCAGTGGGCAGCATTAAACAGTCATCCCTGTGACTTGCTGAAGAATATCTGTTAGAAAAGATAAGTGAAGCAGTGATCAGAATGTTCACAGTCACACCTTATCTCTAACTGCTGTGGTGGATACTGAAGGAGTTAAAGAAACAATAGCAGGAGAATTCAGTAAAACTTGCTGTTCACTGAGCCCTGTCAGACAGTGGCTGTTCCAGCAGTGCCCTGTTTGGCAGAGACACTGCAGGGTGATCAGAAAGATTGGAAAGGGGGAGCAGAGCTGCTTTCCCTGGAGGACAACTGCAGCCAGGGCCTTTTATTTAAAGATTGTAAATCACTTCTGATGAGTTACATAGAGTGAGAAACAGAAGCCTGTGGCCCATTGTGCTGATGTTTTATGCAACTGGAATGGAGAAGAGCAGAGGGAGACTGGGAGAAGGAGCAGTGGTTTGCCCAGCAACTGTCCTTCCTCCACGTTAGGAGTGAAGCTGCTTCTGCCCTTGCTCTGAGTGCTCAGAAGGAAGAAGAGGAGTTTCATATCAACTGGAAAGGGAAAATGGATAACAAAGATCAGATTATCAAAGATACTTAGGAAGGGAGGTTTCAAAGGGACTTGGACTTTTCCTTTGGAAAAAAAGAAGGTTCTTGCCCTTTTAGTACCTGCCGGAACGTGAGATCCCACCCCAAGGCAGGCAGAGCTCCCCGCCATGCGACTGTTCCAGGGTGGCTGTTGGAGATGTTAACTCTGAATGTAAGTCCATCTTTGGGGGTTCAAAGGACAGTGCTGTGCAGTGTGTCTGCTATTGGGTTGCAGTATCATACAATGGAGGAAAAACTGGTTTTGGCATTTTCTGAAGTAGTCGTGAAGCTGTTGAACTCCACAGTGAGAGTCTGAGCTGCTCTGTGCTGTAGCACGTGGTGCAGCTTTCTCCAAGTAAATGATGTGTTGAGCATCTGTTGTAATTCTAACAACAGTCCTCTGTAGGACTCTAAATAGTCTCTCAGTATTGTGCTCAAGCCTGCACATTGGCAGTGAATGATTTTTAGTTTTGTATAAGTTATTTATAGTTTTTAATAGCTATTCCTAGTTTTATGCAACCTTAGTGTTGCACGGCTGTGGTTGGTGGTGGCAGTCAGACAAAATGATCCTCCTGTGGGAGATGCTTGGCTTCTGCTACCTTTTAATTGTTCATTTCTGGAGTTGCTGTCAATTATGTATGCTTAAGTTTCTAGACTTGTGTTTGTGATGAAGAGCTTGTTGGTATGGAACTTGTACTTGATGCAGAGATAACACCATACCTAGACACCCTGAAATAATAGTGCAGAAAACGTGAATCTAGTATTTTCATTTCAGGACCTATTGAGTTGGGATCTATTGATCCTAATTTCTTTAGCTGACCCCAGAAGAGGACAGTTCTGTGTCCAGATGTACACTGCAGTGGTCCCAGGCCCCACACCAGCAAAAGTGACACTGCAGGGGTTAGTAAAAACCTCCAACCTGCTGCCACTCCTGGGTGATAAAATCAGGTCCCCACGGCTGCCCATTTGTGACGCAAGGGGCTGACTCAGGCTGTCTTCTCATCTGCTTGCTGAATTAAACTGGCATCCTTCCAGGCTCTTTGTCTTATCTGTGCTTTTATTCTTCTGCTTCATCAAGAATCCTTCCATCTGTTCTGAGCACACATAGCATAATGCTCTATTATTGCTCTTTATTAGGTTTTTGGCCAGGGAAATAACTTGTCTACTGCTCTGTTGGCTCAGTCCAGCAACTCCTGTTGCAAGGTCTTGAGGAGGAGACTAGCTAATAAATATCTGTGTATTTGTTGTCTTTTTTCTGTGTGTAGTAAAACCTTCACCTTCGGGTTAGTTTTTTTCCACTTTTTTCCCCTCATCAAGTTTTCCTGAAATGAAGGACCTCATTAAGTCAAAGGTAATAGCAGTGTTGGTTCCATTTGGGTCTGTCTGAGGGTCCCAGAGCTCCGCTGGCACAGTAGCATGAGGGCAGTCAGCCTCAGAAAGAAGTGTCATGTGCCTGGCCAGTAGTTAGAAGAAAACCCAGCCCTGGCTGTGGGTGTGCACCAGCAGGAACCCAGGGAACAGGAGAACATCTTGGTCTAAGATCACACTTTAATAGCAACAGGATATTTGAGGGGCCTTGACAACCTCAGAGACGTGGCAACTCAGCGGTGTAGCACTTGCATTTTGTAATCTCTGAGGGATTTTGCCTATCACAGATAGATCAAGCAGCGTGACACTTGGTCACACCTCAAGGTTAGTTGTTCTCTGAGTCCCGTCAGTGAGTGAAGAGCCTGTGCCCCTGGTGGGATGAGACAAGCTGGCTGGGGGAGGAAAGCAAGCTGGTGCTGTCCCTCTTCTCCAGCTGCTTTGGCTTTGAGGCTGGTGGTCCTGGAGCTCAGACCCTGGCCAAAAGTAGAGGATGCTGTTTCCCACTTAGGAAAGGTCCCACCTGCTTCATCATTCTGCTTCTCTCTTCATGCCTCAGCCGGGTGGATATCCAGGTCAAATCTCGATTAGCAGCTACAGGTGCCATCAGAACTTCTGTCCACATAGAGATTGCTGAATTTTCTTCCTGATTCTGCACTGTAATGGTGTTGCTGTGTCGTCGTAAAGGAGTTTTACAGCTCGATAAGCAGGGACAGTGACGCTGAAGCTCTCTCAGCTGCACTGCTGACAGGGAGGGTGGAGGTCTGCACTTGGCGAGGGCTCAGTCTAGCCCAGGACTGCAGAGAGCAGGAAACAGTCTGGGCTTGAACTAGAAAGTGCTGCTTTGAGCAGAGGCTTTCTTTGGAAGCTGAACATAAATATAGGCTGGAAATCACCTTGTAGTGATTGCCTCTGGTGATTTCCAGACAGTGCAATTCAGGAAGAGTCCTTTGCTTAGAGAAGCAGGAGCAAGAAGATTTATTGGCTTTGTGGTCAGGAGCTGATAATTTGATAGTCTGTGATAAAAAGATAGAATAATGTCCTGGGTAGGAATTAGTATAATTGAGTGGCCCGTTTATAAGTAACCTGTTGCCTTTAGTAGCCTGCTCATAATTGCACAATTCTTTAGTATAAACAGAGGAAGAGTTTGAATAAAATAATGGAAAATATAATCAGCTTGGAGATTTAAGGTAGAATTTTGTCCCATTGTTAGTGACCATTATCTTTGACCTTTCGGGTGACCTTTGGAATGGTATCTGGATGGTATCAAGCAAAACAGTGTATGAATGGTAACGGATGCATAAAATACTTTAGATATCTACATGGTGCTCAGCTGCTAACATTATTTGAAGATGTCACTTTGAGACTAAGCAAAATAAATCCAGATATTGCGTTAGTATGTATATAAATGAAATAACAGCTTTGTTTCTTTATTGAGACTGTGCCACATGAATACTGAGAGCTATTGGCTCAGGAATGATTTAATCTTGCATACTTACTCATATAATGCAAGGAATAAATGTAATGTTATAATAGTTCCATCTTAAAACTGCAAAATTAAAACTGATTGGATAAGTCAGTCATATTTACAATAGTTCTGTTCTGGCTTAATGTATATTGCATAGCTGTTAGCAAAGACTAGTTGAGCAGATCAAGCCTTGTATGTATTTTAGATAATCTAAGTGATTTGAAATTACATTTTTAAACCTTAATTTTTGCACGCTGGATGGTGTAGTCTTTGATGTTGTTGGTGTGACTCTTTTCTTAGGAATGACCAGATGTTAGATCTCTAAATCCACATTTAAAACAGGAGCATCTCATTCCTCATAGCACTCTATAGGCTGATGACTCCACAACGAGCTGTGAACTCCAGGTTGTTACGTGGCTTGTGAATCACAAGAACTCGTGGGTTAAGGTCTGAAGTTCTCTGGTGGAGCTCAGAAGCTGCCATGCAGGTCACTCCTGACCAGCTCTTGCCATAGGGCTGGCAAGACAGGGCACGTTGCACGCACAGTCACTGAGTGTCTGAAGAAGGGATGGCTTGGCAGCTGATAGAGCACTGAATCAGCAGAGCCTCTAGCTCAGAATTTTTGGTGCTTTTTTTCTCACAAATAGCATGTGTTAATATCCACCATTCCTATCTACTGTTGTCTCCTCTCCCTTTTTTCCCCTCCCCCAGCTGACAGCTGCAGAGAGAAGCATCTTTTATTACTTCCAAAAGTGTAACTGCATTATGGAAATTGGGTTCAGAAGATTTACAGATCTGAGGGAATGATGGAATAATCTATAATGGAAGTATTAGTCTGACTGTAAAATGTAGCTCTGATAAACCTCTGAGAAAAAGCAGAAGATAATGTAGATGCTGTAATTCTTGATAGATATAGATGAACAAACTGTCTAGACATTGCTGTACAAATCTGGCAGTGTCTGGTAAGTCGCTTGGGATCGACACTGCAAGAAAGGTTTTGTTGGGTCTGAGTGTTAGAGTTTCAGTTCTTGGTTATGAAATGGCTTTTGAATATGTTATGAGCTGTGATTTGAGAAATCATTTGTGTTAGAGCTGTGGTTCAGCTCATGAGTGTGCTCCTGCAGTAACCCTCCTGGCCACCCTTTCTTGACACACAATTCATCTTTGGAGTCTTCACGGCTTTCAGAAAAGGTACTTGCAGCTGATCATGGTTTTTATCTGCTGATGGGAGCTAACTCCTTGGGATGGGACTAAACCTAGCAAGAGTAACCCCTCAAAAATACCTACTCTGTGGGTACTGGACCCACTGCATCAGTCATTTCTCACCCCATGAGGCTTCTCTTACTGAGCTGAAGGGCTTGTTGATGCAGCTGTGGCTGAGTTTGTGTGGCACCAGTCTTGATCTGATTCAGCATATGTGGACAAAACTTGCTGCATGGGAACTGAAGCAGAGCACTGGGCTGTTAGTGAAATCTGGAGAGAGCACATGTAGATCACATGGATGATGTTGGGTGAAGGAAATGAGATGTGGGAATAAGAATTTGGATTGGCAGGAAAGGTCCCTTGTCAGCAGGGGAAGCGCCCAAGCCTGGCACCCAGAGGGGTTCTGCTGGTGATGGTTGAAGCTCCTGCACACACGCGTGGGCAAACGTGCACACCCATGTCAGGGTGTCACCAAGGCTTTTGGGGTTGTGTCCAGTGGGGCCGAGTGGCCTTGCTGACAGCCCAGGGCTGTGGAGCTGGGCAGCACCCACCCTGTGCCCCCAGGAGCACCAGTGGGGGAGGCTGGAGGTGGGATCAGCTCTGTTGAAGTGTCACCCTCGGAGGCTTGTGGTGTCCTGCAGCTCCAGGGGTGTAAAAACGGCAGTGCTGGGGCTGGGTGTTGTGCCTGTTGGTGCCCCTGTCCCCTCTCTGTGGATCAGAATACTCTTGTCACTGAGATAAAAGGAAGTGTTCATTTACTTGAGGCTTTATTAAAAGTCATTAATTAATAATTAATTGCGAGCCAGGAGAGAATCTCTCGTTTTCATTCCGTTTTACTTCCTGACAGCTGCATTGGGTTGTGGGTGTGGAGATAATAAAATGCAAAAGCCTTTTCTGAAGTATCTGTTGAGGACTGAGTCCCACTTGTTTATTCATGGTTGCTGAGTATAAAGTTGGTTTTCATTTTGATAGAGAGAAATCCACCGTGAGCAGTGTATTTCACTTCATCGCCAATTCTCATTTTCCCTCTGAAAACTTACTTGGATGAAAAAAAAAAATTCAAACAGCCCTCAAGAAAACCATTTAAAAATTATTTCCTTTTTTGTCTTATTCAAATTTCTGTCTTTCAAGCCTGTAAATGTCCGTGTGACCTGATCTAAACGTGAACCCTTATTGTTGGGTCTGCAGGATTAAGAGGAATCAGGACAGGTGCAGAGAGTTGCATGGGGGCTTCTGGTTTGTTACAGTGTCTCTTATTCCTTGGGACAGAAATAACCCTCTCCATCATTTTCTGTGTGTGTAAATCATGGCTTCTGGTGCTTTGCATTGTTTGTATACAGAAATACATGAAATGCAAAAGACTGGTAGCCATGATTTAAGACATTTGTGGCAGATTTCTGTTGTTTTGAATTTGTGGCTGGAGTGAGTGTGTGTGCATGCGTGTGCAACAATATTAGGTGCATATAGAATATATGTTATTTATATTTCTATAGTTAAAACAGAACCAATGAGCAGCAGTGAGATTGCTACTACTACTACCACAGACGGGTCTTTAGACAATTTCTCAGGATCAGGTAAGGAATAAACAAAGGTTTTAAGCTCAGCATATCTTAATTTACTATTTTCTTATCCCATGTGGTCTAAACCTGTGCACAGCTGTTGGAAAGCCTTGTGTGCTTTGCAGCTTATGCCTGTTCCTGTTCATCTTACTCAAAGTGTAAGTCAATAGGAGTTACAGCGTCAGGCTTATTAATGTCCACTGGCTTCTTCAGTGGGAGTCTCACCAGGGAGTGTTCTGCCCCAGACTAATTATTTCTTGATTTCTGTGAGTAAATGTACCTGCTGCTGTGATTAGTGCTGTAACTGAGGGGCAGGTCTTCTCAAGTATTGTAATTTATTATCATGAAAGTATTCATTCTTTTGTCAGGCTTTTTTTTTTTTTTTCTTCCTTGAAGCCAAACACATCTGAGCTTCTAACACACAGAAAATCCTAAGAAAATCTGAAAATATTTGCAGAGTTTTGCATACCTGTGGATTAGCTGTGGTATTTCTAGCACGTTGTGTTTATGGTGCAAATCAAATAAAGATGGATCCAATGCTATGTTGTGGGATTGCAGCACCAGAGTAGTCATCTGGCATCTTGTGAGCAGCCAGCCCTTTTCCGACCTGGTCACAGCCCGTTTTCTGCACCTGCTCTTGAGCCTGGCAGTATCAATCCTGAGGCAAAAAGGGGTTTCTCGGGTTTTTAAAGTCTCTGGAAGCAGAAAAGACATCTTATTTAATAGTAGCTGTGTACATGTGGTGGCCTGACTGCAGGTCGGACTGCAGTGTTTGAGGCATCTGCAGCCTCGCGGGCACGGAAGAGGGAAGGGTGGGGTGTGGGAGGCAGGAGGGGGATTCCCTGCTCCCCTCTGCGCCCCAGGGCCAAGGAATGGATTTCCCCTGTAGCTGGCCGGGAGAGGGGTGACTGACAAAGGGTAATTAGATGTGCCTTGTTGATTTCCAGGCACTTAGCAATAGCCTGTTCTCTTCATCAGAGAGGGAAAGGCTCCTAAAAATGATGCCTGGGGCAGAGCAGATCCCACTGGGGCTGGGCAGAGCAGATCCTGCTGGGTCAGAGCAGACCCCGCCGGCCTCTGCCGTGCCCTTGGCAGCACCCGGAGGTGCCAGAGGAGCCAGGCTGGGCTGCCCTGGAGCTCGGTGCCCACAGGGCGGGTCTGCGGGGAGAGGGTCGCTCTTGGCCCTGCCAGGCTTGTGCTGAGGACACCGGGCACCTCTGTGCCCTGTTGACTGTCGTGAGGTCCGAGAGCATTCTGGAGCAGCAGAGGCGGGAAGGGTGCTCCACGGGCACGTCTTCTCTGCTACAGGGGTATTGTTTTAACGGGCACAAGCTCTGGCCACGTGTTTCCAATCCAGGCCTGCATAAAGCTCCTTCATAAGATGTGGGTCTTAAAAAGTCTAAAAGTTAATAAGATGTTGCACCTGAGATACCAATAATCCTTTGAAAATATGAAGGGAAATGTTTCCACTAGGAAATAGGTTGTTTGCATTGAAAACGTCTGTGTGTGAACAAAGAATAAACTATTGCTCGGGAGCTGTACAAAGGGGCAATTTAATATTTTATATTTGTGATCAAGATTTTAATGTTAAGCATTCTTGTATAGTTCCTCATAAAATAGTATTTTCTATCTAAGGTATCAATTATATTTTATTTTAATTAAAATCTTGTTAATACTCTGAAATTCTATTAGGAAAAATAATATTTATCTTTGGTGTGTGTATTTACACTTCTGTGTGCTTTCTTTTCTCCTTGGTGCAGCAATTGGAAGCAGTGGTTTCAGCCCAAGACAAACACACCAGTTCTCCCCACCACAGATTTACCCTTCCAAGTATGATATCTTTTTAAAATAATAGTAGTAGTAGTAGTAATAACAACTGAAATAGGTAGATTTTAACCTCATTTAAAATAATAATTGGATCCATCTGTTAAGTTCTAATTTAAACTACATCAACTCCTAGGGAGAAAAGGTTTTTTAATACTAAGAATATATTTAAAATATTTGGAATGTTCTTATTTTGACTATTTTCATGCTGTTGAACTCTTATTGGTGTTTTGTCTTTGTCTCACAGTTTCTGTGTCTAGCACAGGTATGATTGTGTTAATGAAGTAGCAGCATTATAGTAAGGCTAAAAACAAGTACCCGTGTAATGCAGCTCCTGCCCTGTTGTGTGTCGTTGTCACTAGCAGGCCATACCCTCACATCCTTCCCACGCCCGCGTCGCAGACCATGGCTGCTTATGGGCAGACACAGTTTACAGCAGGGATGCAGCAAGCCACAGCTTATGCCACTTACCCCCAGCCTGGACAGCCCTACGGAATCCCCTCCTATGGTAAGAAATCCATCTTGTTTTCTCCTGGGGTAGATGTGTTCTGGATTGGGACCTCTCGTGTGGCCCCAGCACCTCCTGTGGAGTGAGTGGTGCTTCATTAATGTGTGAGAGCTAAGAAGCTGCTCCAGAGGATAAGCCTGTTTGGGATCAAGGGTAGGTTTTTAGGGGTGATAGAAGGAAAAACCAGCAGCACTGAAATGAGAAAAGATCTTCAGGGACTTCCATTACACAGGCACAGCTCCTGGTGACTTGAGGAGCTCTGCTCTCCAGCACTACAAGGAGGGCACATCAGGATATCAAGCTCCAAATTGCAGCTGATCCAGACAGCTGGATCCCAGGGGAATCCCTGAGGCTGTGCTGATTTCCAGCAGGTGAAAAACTGATTCCAAAAGACTCCCACAAAAAAAAAATAAAAAATCTTTCAATGTTTTAAAACTCTCTGGAGGTGAAAATTGAGGTAAATTGCCACTACAGCTCTGTCTGCCTGATGGAGGAGATAGTGCTAAGTAGGAAATATTTCAAAAAAAAATTTAATTTAAAAACAAGCTGCTGTGGGTGAGACCATTTTGCTGCCAGACTGTCTGCTGGCAAACCACAGAGCAGCTCGGCAGCGAGGATGCATTATTCAAAAATAGGTCTCATGTTCCTCTGAGGGAATATAATAAAAAAATACAATCCACATGCTCTTAGCAGTGTGTTTTGTCAAGATACATTCAGGTAATTTAAATTTTATACCAAAAGTACAGAACTCAGTACAAGTTGGGCCCCTTAAAAACATTAAAAGTGCAGAACTGGTGATCCTTTCATCCTGAACTCTGCAAGTTAGAATCCACTGGGTCTCAGAAGATTATTCTGAAGAGTAAGTGCAAGGAATAAGATTTTATCCTTACTTTGAAAGAATGTGTTTCATTAATATAACATCAGTAATTATGATCACAGGAGCATTCCTCCTATGTCTGCAGCTTTGATTACTTACTGACAAAAATACGGTTATAAACAAGCACTGGATGTTTCGGTTTCATTCCACACACTTTAAATGTGCACAAACAAAATTAAGGCTATTTTGGCTGCTTTCTGAAGCCTGCGGGGATGGGGACTCTTGCTGGTGGAGGCTCTGCTGTGACAGCTGGGTCAGGGAGTGATGAGGTCACCCCTTTCCCCACGGTGCTGCCTTTTCTCCCGTGGACACCTCGTGTTGGTACTCATGGTGGCTCGAGCAGCGCTGACAGAAACTCCTCTGGTTTTTGCTTTGTTCCTCTGGATAAAATCCTGACCTTATTGAAGTCCACTATAAAACTCCCACTGACTTCAGCAAGGCCTTGACTTCCCTCCTCGAGTTCAGCTGTCCTGCTGTTGCCGGAGCTATAATTAAGTTGCTTTATTTGGCAACTGCCTGCCAGGGGTTAACGTGGGTCCCTGCTCTTTTGTTTTGGGGTGGGCTTTTTTGCCCAATCTATCCCTGGTATGTAGGACTTTGGTTAATTTTGCCTAGCACTGCAGAGCTGCTTTTGACCACTGAAAACCCAGCTCCCAAGCCAAGTAGATTTCAATGCATTTTGTTCTTTTTTTGACACTTGCCAGGGGCTGAGGTGCTCCTTGCTAATCTGCTTTATAGGAGAAATATTTACAAGTAAATAACCATTTAAAAGTTTTGGGCCCTAACACCATATATCACCATATATATTTTTGCATAGTTAAGGCACGTCATATAATCTGTGCTCCTGAAATAAATCCTGTGGGGATCCCTGGGAGGCTCTTTTGCAACAGGCAACACCAAATTTCTCCTCTCTGCTCTGCAGTTTGTAGCCCACGTGCCAGCTGCCTATCCTTCACTCACCTAGGCAGAGGGCATCCACCACATGTAGAGTGTGGGGACACCACATGTGTGAAAGGAAAATCTCTGAGTGGTGGTGAGGGGCTTTTTCTCATCGTTTCTTTACTCCAATGCTTACTGGGAGAAAAAGTATTTGTGAATATCAGCCTCCCTCACGTTCTCTCTCCAGGGCAGGGTTTGGGAGGGTGCTGCCTCGCTTGCATCTCTGGCCTCTCCATCTCCAGTCCCCAGCTCCAGTGTGCTGTGGCCAAGCCCAGGAGGGGGGTGGAGGGGAATGCCACCAACAGCTGCCTCCCAGGGGCTCCTGGCTCTGGGTCATCTGCAAAGCCCATGAGGAGGCTGGAGAATTTCCTGAAGCTCCCTCCTGCCTGCTCTGCTACCAGCGTCTAGCAAAGTCTGTTTACCAGCCTCTTCCCTCTCCAGACCCTGCCAGTTCCTGTCAGTTTTCCTGCTGTCCCCTCCTGCTCCCTTGTGTATGTTGGACCTGAGAGAAGAGGAGGGAGCATCAGGGGTTCATGAGTGAAAGTGTTCTGATGAGAGTAGGTGGGAAGAGCAAGTCCCAGGAAATGAAAGGCTCACCATAGCAAGGAGCTTTGCAAAGGAGCACGTCAGTGCCAAGTTGTCATCATTCAAATGCCATCCCTCTGCTGCTGCCTCTGTGTGTCCTTCCACCTGGAGTAAAGAGTTGAATCAGGCCATTAAAGCTGGACTAGAACTGTAAGGCTTGATTTAGTTAAGCTTTCTCTAAGTAATATTTAATCAGCATTTCAGAAGCCCTTAGGCAGACAGCAAATAGGGATTGCTGATACCAAACCATCCATAGCAGGTCTCCCCTTGGAAACAAGGTGTCAGTTCCTCGTTGGGACTGTTTAATTGTGACACGAAACAGAAGCAGCGAGTGTCAGGGAAGAACAAGTAAACAGGGTGAGTCTGGCAGTTAGTGATCCTGACAGGAATTCAGGATAATGACAGCAGTTGAAAAATACTTATTTAAATGGCAGAAGAAAATGTGCTGCCATTGGTATATAGACAGATACTGAAATTCTGCAAGCACAGTAACTTCTCAGCCCTCTCTTGCCTTCAAGTGCTGTGGAATATTAATAAAATTAATAAAATTAAATCTTGAGCTAGGTATAGACTCGGATTAGCAGTCATTTTCAGAGGAATGTTACTAATTTTCACTTAGTTAATTCAGTTCAAATAACAGTGGTTTCTGAACAGTGAAGTATCACTGAAGGCCACAGTGGAACCTGAGAGCATTGTATTACTTTTCCAACTATTTTTAAATGGTAGTTCATGTTGGGACAACAGTATAATTAAAACTAAGAGACAGAGGCTGAATTGTGTGCATTTACTCAGTGTTCCACTTGCTGATATTTACTTGCTTGTTGCCTTACGAATTGGGGGAAGAATCACTGAAGTTGGGAGGCAAGCCATTAATTTAATTGCATTTGGTTTCTTTTATTACTAAAAGGGGAAAAAATCAGGTAATGTGATGTGTAATGGATTTCCCTGTCAGGGCAGATTAATGACTCTGCTATGTTTTCCCAGTTTGGGAGACTGCTTCAGGAATAGCTCCTCTCTTATTAGGTGTTTATTTGTTAAAAGACTGCCTCCTATAGTGTTTAATTAGCTTTGAAAATCATTATTACAGTTATTGCTGCTAGTTCTCTTTACTTGCTTCTCATTCCTTACAAAGCCACTGCACTCAGAGCCATGTGATTTTCATGTAGGAACAGTATAGATGTAAATCTGAGTTATCCATTGCTGGGTGGATGGCAGGAGAGCCTGGCTGTGTTATGCTTCATTAAAATCATACAAGGATGCTAATTACCTCAGTGAAATTTCATGATCTATGAGAAGTCAGCTGCTGGCAGGCAAGGAAAAGAGGAATAACGCAGCTTCCTGTCCATGTATAAATTGCTTTTGCAGTTATTGGAAACACAGTTTTGGGTTTAACCTCTCCCTGGTGAACTTCAGCTTGGAGCGTGGCTTTAGCCTGCCCTGGTCCCTTGTGTGTACTCTGTGTTGCCCCTTGTGCATGCACTAGTAGGTACAAGTTAAAAATGCTGTTACTGATTCTCTTTTCCATCCCTGTGTGAATATGAACAAATAGATTTGCTGTCACTAACTGATTTAGGTGCATTGTGGGCAGGCATCAAGACAGAAGGTGGATTGGCACAGTCACAGTCACCTGGACAGACAGGATTTCTGAGCTATGGAGCCAGCTTTAGCACTCCTCAACCTGGACAGGCTCCCTATAGCTACCAGATGCAAGGTCTGTATAAACAGATACTACCACTCATACTGACATGGGATCTTTGTTTGCACGTCTTTCTTCATGGTCCTTGGGTGCTTGAGCACTTGCCTCTGTTGTTCTTGGAGCTGAAAGGAGGGTTCCCTTTGGTGGCAGCAGCGCCAAGGCAGCTCGCAGCAGCTTGGAAGGTCCCTCAGTTACTTCATTAATTGCTAAATAGTGGATCCTTGTAGTAACATCTACAAATAGCAGTTATTCAAGATGAAGTGAATGTGACAAAGCAAGTCCTGGGAAATGTGTCAGGCTTATGAATTTAGGAAGTGCCAAATATACTTTGACACCTGAGTGTGTTTGGGGAGGGAAGAGGAGATAAAAATACCTCCTGCAGCTGTGGAGGTAGCTAAGAAACGATTGAAGGCTGTTTCTTTGAAGTCTATTTAAAAGCTCTGTGTATGCGTGGGCTATTATTATCAATTATATTGTGTAGCCTTACTTGCCTTAGTTTACTTAATCTTTCCACCTTGTTCTCCCCACTTCTCTTTCCCTGCTGATCAGGTAATCCCTGAGTGTGCCTGATACTGGATTTTCACCACATAAGTGCTATATAAAAAATATATTTGTTTACTACAAATACCTCAATTTCAATGTCCTCTGCAGGACTTTTCACCTCTGAATTTGACAGTTGCAGTCGTGTCTGTTGCAGATTTTGGAACTGTTGAAACAAGTGGTCAATGTCAGAAGGATATATTGATCCAATCTTTTGCTCAGGCACAGAGAAGTGGGGTTTGGGTTCTTTTTAAGTCCTCTGAACTGTGTGTTGACTAGCTCTGTCGGGCAGAAGCAATCCCCTGATGCTGAAGTATTGCTTGCTTGTAGTGTGCTCTGACAAGTCAGAGGAAGATAGTATGAAGAGTTGCATGCAAACTTTAATCTGCATGCTGGATAGTGGTGATCTTCTACTCACTGGAGTAAATATAGCCATAAACAGGTTATTGGGTTTGCTTTCTGCTGGTAGCCACAGTGAAAAAATCAAATGCACATACCCTGCCCCAAAAAAACCAACTTTCTCTGTAGGAGAGAGACCAACATACTCAGCAGCAGCAGCAGCTATGAGGAACTCCTGCACTCATGTTCCAGCTTTTCAGGGACTGATAATTCATGGGCACTAGGAAATAGTTATTGGGAAATCATGCCTGTTGCTTGTCATGTGTTTGCAGTGGTGCCTTCATGCCACAGTCATGTATCGGGACCCTGTTGTGCTGACTTACACAATCAGATGAAAATACAGTCCCCTTACAAGTTGGAGACTAAATTAAAACCCATGGGCTAGGAGTGCCTTGTGTAACAATAAAGCTGATGCTGCTCGGGCATAATAAACAGTTGTCACCCCATATTGGTTATCTAACAGCTCTAAAGGTGCATGACTTTCCAAGACACAGAGCAGAGGGATATAAATAAAAGGGATTTGAGGGAGGACAATGAAGTAGTTTTGCAGATGTCTATGGGAAACTCGTTTGATGGAGGGAGGAGAGGGGGAGCAGCACGGGATAGCTGGGAGTGCTTGTTGGAAAATTTTAAGAGTAAGTAGTGAATTCTGGCATTGGGAGAGTAAAGCTGGGCCTCGGTCAGCACCTCTGCAGAGGTCTGTCATAAAGGGCATTGCTTTCTTTCCTGCAATGTGCAAATGCCTGTAAAATCTGAATTGCCAAGGTCATGAAAGGGTGGTTGTCAAGGGATGGAACAGTAAGATCTTGGAAAGAATGCCACCTGCACACATTGCAAGTAGAGGATCTAAAACTATCATGCAGTGTGTTAGACACAGGGAGGAGGGTCAGAGGGGCTGATTTTCACCCAGGTCTGAGCCTGGGCTCTGCCCCAGCTGTGCTGTGCATGGGCTGGGAGCTGCTTGTCCTTAGAAGGCAGCTTTGGGAGAGCCCCAGGTTGAGGTGGGGGAGTGTGGGGGTCCCTGTGGTGCATGTGCAGTTCCTGTTGTGCTTGTGCATTGTTTGGCATGTGGTTGGGGGGGACAGGTATCCCTTGTAGACTGTAAGAACAGAGATAAGGAGAACATGTCAAAATAAAACACTGGTGAAGTTTTAGAAGCTAAGCAGAAAGCAATGGCATTGCTGGACAGGTCTTTCTTGCAGACAAATGTTGACAATATATATCTATGTATGATAATATGTCTTGTTTTATGCTTTCATTAGGCAACTTTTGAATTGGAAAGAACTTCAAATTGACTTTATTATTCCTTTTGATTGAACAGATGTTAGCAGTAAACAGGAGCATTTGTTTCCCTTTCCTCATTTAATTTTGGAAGGAGAACCTAATCATAGTTTCAACTGTTATTTAAGGACAAAACAGATTCTCTTGACAGAAGACAGGGGTGGTGCTGCTGCTGCTTAGTTGTTCCTCCAGAGAAGGAAATGGGATTATTCTTCTGTTCCCCTGTGGCATTGCATGGGCAGTCTGCAGCCTCAGCTTTGCCAGAGCTTCCAGTGGCCATTCTCCTCCTCCTGTGTGCAGCTGCTGAAGGGATACAAGGGATCCCACCACCACAGATGTCACCCGAGCATCCCATGGCATAGTGCTGGGGGCCCTGCCTGACACACGCCTGCCTGTGGGAAAGGGGGTTTCCTTGGAGCCTTGCAGCTGCTCTGCTTCAGCCCTGGCCAGGGTTACCTCGGCTCCAGAGCTTTGGAGTTGTTCTGGCTCCTCTCCCCGGGGCCAACATCTCCCTGCAGCATAAAGGGGCTGCGTGTGCAGCCAATTAAACCCAGAGCTCTTCCTGACCCTGCTGAAGCTGCAGTGTGATTAGTCACCCAACAGTAGTGGAGGAGAGGCTGCGAGCTTTTGGAGATGATGAGGAAAGTCGCTGCCTGTGACTCCGTGCTAAGGCTATTCTTCTAATTGGATTTTTGTTTGTTACAAATTTATCATCCCTCTACCAGAAGGTGTGGAGGGGAGAGGGCGGGAAGAGGGCCCAGGTGGTCCTGCCACCCCATATCCCCACTCCTTCCAACCCTTATCTTAATGAGTGTACTTCTTGAGCTGTTTTTCATGTAAGTTGCTTCATAGATGTTGCAAGAGCTCTTGGATGCCTAATGGCTGTGGGACCTGGCTGTTGTTCCTGTACTGGCAGGGTTAAGGATTGCTCGGTGAGGAGAACTGGAGAAGGGCTGGGGGAAAGCCCAGGAAAGAGCTCCATTTGCAGCTCTCTTCCCGAGTACCCCTGGTATCCTACTGCTTCCTGGAAGGGGCTGGAGCTGTGATGAGCACCAGCATTGTTTTAGTTACCAGGACTGTGATGTTTGAGAATATACGAATCAATTGGCTTGGGAATTCATCCATAAAAAAGAAAATGTTAAGGTATTTGGTTATTATTATACAGTATAAAAATATTATGCTGATGGCTGAGCAGTTACTAGGACAACACGGGGGAGCTTGCCAAGGATTTTAAACACTGGAAGCTAACGGAAGAAACCTTGAATTCAAATAGCCCATCTGGCCATCTCAGGCCTCCCAGGAGAGCTGTGCTAAGCCCGTGCCATACGGTGTGGCCCGGTGATGGACACAGCCTGTGGCAAGGAGGCCGAGCTGGGAGCAAACGGGCCTGTGTGGGGAGGCCCTGTGTCGTCCCGGGCACCGGCCCCCGCCCTGCTCCCCGCGGGGCCTGCCTGCCTTCCGCTGCCCACGGTTCCCAGCTTGGATGTGGCTCCCTGCTCTGCAAAATAGACCTTTGACCTGCAATTTACAGCTCTCGTCCCGCTTTAAGGCTGCCTAGTGCCCGGCTGGGGCAGGAAAGCTTGTACGTTTCACAAGGGCTTTCCTTGTGTTTGCTCGGCCAAGGCAGAAGCAGCAGCTCCGTGCTCTGCTGCGGCCACTTATTTAAAAAGCAATTGGCAACAGAGGAGGATTTTTAAAATAACTGTAGGCAAGTAGTTCTGGGTGGCCCACGGAGCCAATCCTGAGAAACCTGCTTCGCGTTTGTCACGGTCTGGGAGCCCCCAACCCCTCCTCCGTCGGAGCCAGGGCTGACCAGGAGATGAAAGAGGGTTTGCCTGGTGCTCTGTGTGTCTTTGTCTGAGAGGGGGGGATGCTGCCTGCCAGCTAATTACTTTGCTCATTTGCTCTTGCAAATTATTTGCCAAACTTTCAGTGGAAAGATAACGTGTTCATAAAAAATTGTGTTTTTAATTTTTTTTCTTCTCATGAGAGGCCTTTTATATCTTTTCAGAGTGGTTCAAACTGTGCATCTATAAAACTTGTGTTCTAATGCATTACTGCATCACTCAGAAATAACTACAGAAATAAAAAGAAACATAGTGACTTGCATCCTTCCAGCCACAGCACTCTTAGAAATAAAATAGCATTTCAAAGTTTTGCGATTTAAAGTATTTTTCAGCTGTATTTTGGCTCTGGGGTTTGTTATAATAAAAAATAACATCTGTTTTCCAATTTTAAATTAAATTTAAAGCAAAATGTTTTTCTCATTAGTACTGTTTATCTGTACTATCTACTAAACTTGGATGTCAACTCTTCTGCTGAAGTAATCTGACTTTAGTTCACAGGATTAGTAGCATCTATCAACAACCCCAAAGCCTTTGCACTGACAGCAAATAGCAGAGAAGTGTTTACAGTCATTATCACACCTTAAGTTTAAACTTCATCTCTTGCTGCTGCTGGACCTACTTCACTTCTTCTTAGAGGCTTAACTCCTCTGTGTTTCTAGCAACCTTTGCAATCAAAGCACTTAAATATTTTTCCTCTGGCTTCCTATAGCTGGGATACCTGTTGGGTTTTGTTGTTTATAAAGTGGCTCCCAGACGCCCTGCAGGGGCTGTGCAGAGCACCCGCCTGTGTGTGGCTGCTGGGAGCCGCCAGACTGGAGGCTGTAGGGGCTTTGCCAGGTGCACCAGGGCAGCTCTGTGCCTGGCTCCCTGCTCTTCCATCCCTCCTGGCCTCCTTTGCTCTCTTGTTGAGGTGCTCCCAAGGTCTGGGTGCCCCTTTGCCTGCAGGCAGGCGTGGGTGGGAAGGGAGGCTGTAAGCAGCCCTGAGCTTTGACATAAGCTGCTCTCCTGCCCGAGGAGCTCAATAGGTTGTCTCATTGCAGATTTGCTGGTGGCTTATGTAGCTTCCTTCTCTGCATCCATATGTCTCAGCTGGTGGCAGAGTCACCCCTGTGTTGCAGCGTGAGGGCAGAATGGCTGACAGGGGGTTGCTGCCCTTTCAGTGGAACAGCTCTTCAGGTTAGGTACTAAACAAGGGCCCCATCTGTCTATCTCTAGTGGCTTGTGAAGGGGGAGGAGCGAGGTGAAGGCTGTAATTCAGTCTCTGGGCTAAATTCAATCCTAGAAGGGTCTCCTTTCTCAGAGAGGTTCTTTTTCCTTTGTGTCGTGCCCAGTAGACTCCATCAAAAAAAGGAGGTTTGTGGCCCAGGGTGCCTGCAGCCGACCAGTGAATCCCGATGGCTTTGCAGCCAGGCTGGGCTCTCGGGAGCTGTGGCCTGTGCTGCTCCCCTGAGGGGCTGAAGCTTGGGGAGGGGACAGGACCCAGTTCCCCGAGGTGGTGGAGACAGCAGACTGAGCCAGGGGACACATCTCTGGGACAAAGCTCACAGTTATTGTCAAGAAAAGGTGCATTGCTCCCACATGCCCAGTGTGAGTCGGAGGGTGGGATAGCCCTGAGGTGGCTCCCAGCTCTCTGCATCTCCAGGGTTTCTTTTTATTGCAAGGAAACACAGGGTATAGGAAGGGTGAATTATCACTTTGCATATATTAACATGTTACAGAGCTGATGACAACCAAATTGGTCACCATATGGGAAATATTACAAATATACCCTATCCTTGTGATATAATTGCATGATGGAAGTTATTTTCTGATGCTGTGTTTTAGTAATTCACATAATTTTTCATTTCATTTCAGGCAGCAGTTTTACAACATCATCAGGAATATATGCAGGAAATAATTCACTCACAAATTCTACTGGATTTAATAGCTCACAGCAGGTAAATTTGTAAATATAAGCTGAGGAAACTTTGGCAAAGAGAATTCTCATCCACTGAAAATATATAGTCCTTAAATAGCTTTTTGAAAGAAATTAATATCCTTTCCAAGTTAAACTAATGTTTATAAAAGCTTTTCTTAAATTTGTCCTCTTCCAATAGCAGAGCTAATGGTCTGGGGCTGATCGTGTTCACACATCTTCAGCAGTGTGTCTGATAAACTGTTTGCATGAGACATGCTGAATTATGTGTCATTTAGATTTCATGTCCCTGTCTTTCAGCTTCAGGCTCCACAGCACCCAGTCCAGGGAGCAAATGTGCTGAAACTCGGACATGTGTTTGCAGTTACATTCTGGATTTCATACTAAAAAGCAGCAAAACTTAGATGGACTTTTCAGTTTTTTGTTGGTTTTTTTGCCTTGTAGGAATATCCCTCCTACCCTGCTTTTGGCCAGGGCCAGTATGCTCAGTATTACAATAGCTCCCCATATCCTTCCCACTACATGGCAAACAGCAGCACCAGCCCCACGCCGCCCTCCACCAACGCCACGTACCAGCTGCAGGAGCCGCCGTCTGGCACCAGCCAAGGGCTGGCAGACCCTGCCACAGGTAATTACCTGGGTTTATGGCCCCTGGGGGGCACGTTTCTGTCAGTTGAAAGGGGCTGAACTGGATTGAGGTTTACTTACTTATTTTGTGTGTGTGTGTAGCTGTTGATTTGGGTTTTTACTGCTGCTTAATCCTCAACCTGTGGCACACCCTACACAGATTCTAGCAGAAAATAGACCAAAGGAAAGCCGTGATCAGTAAAAATTTTAAGCTTTTGTGAACACAAGTTGTTTGTATTTGTAAAATGCTTGTGCTAAAAATTGCAGGGTATGGTAAAGTCTTTACACTAAGACAGAGGCTGATACTGTTAAGATCTGTCTTCATTAAGATCAGATCCTTTGCTTTTTCCTGGCTGAAATTAAGAAGCCTTCGGACTATAGACCAACTGTCCACTTGAAGAGAGCTTTTGTCTTTTTCACTTTGAGAGGACTTAGTAATGCTTGTAATGGGGAGTTGAAATTGCACAAGTGTTTCCATTTTAAGAAAAGATTTTCAGTGGCTTGTCCTTTTTTCCCAGTCACTTTACCTTTTCTGCTGGAATTTGGCAGTCCTTCACTGGCTGAGATACTTGTTTGAACATTTAGGCCACAATTCTCCAGCTGGTTGTGGAAATGAGGGGTGAAAAATACTTTTCCTGTTATTAAAACAAACAAACTTTTGCATTAAAAACAAACAAAAAACACACAAACCAAATCACCCAACCAAAACAAGAAAATCAATGTTTTTTTAACAGTTCAGGCATGTCAGTAGTCAGTAGGTGACAGGAGTATGGCGTCTGGCAGAGGGAAGCACCAAGGCTGCAGATGTTTCTCAGCAGTGTGGCAAGCAACAGCTGGGATTTGACGGTGTTACCAGGAGGCTCTGTTCTGGTTTTGTTGTGGGAAGCTGGTTTTTGGTTTGAAGTACTTGATGGGACTGGTCTTAGACGTGCAATGTGAGCTTTAATCTGCTAGAGCTCCCTCTTTGCTGCCTGGGTGTGCAAATGTATGAAGAGTTGTCTCCTGATGTGTTTGCTGGGCGCAGGGAAGAACATGGAGCCCGTGTATTTGCAGGCACAAGGTCTGTGTGGTGTTCTTCAGAAAGGAAACTTTCTAATACATGACTGCACAGGGGAGTTTGTGGCTATTAGCATATATGGATGTACAGTGGAGTCTGTGTAATTGCTCTGCTCTCACTTCGGTTTTATATGTTTAGTTTTGTTTTCTTGGGGGATTGTTTAAGTTGGAAGAGAAAAAAGAAATGTGATCAAGATACTAGAACTGAGTTGTTGTGTTGTCTGGATCTCGATGTTTTGCAAAACCTTTTTGAAGTAGTTGATACTTCCCAAAAGCACCAGTAGGCACATCCAGGGAGAGGAGGTATGTTTTCCCACGATCAAATTTAGTAGCTCAAAGTCCATCTTCCAGTTTAAAGTTTTCTGTGCTCTGTAAGCCTGGACAGCACCTTTCTTTCCGTTCCTTTTCACAAAGTCTTTCTTTCCTGCCTCAAGTCTTCCGCAGTTCTGTTACAGAACTGTTTTCCAAAATTTGAACTGTTTTGGTGGGCTTCTCACGGGTGGGCCCTGTCCCCAGGCCCTCCTCTAGCTTGAGCTTCATCCTCTGCTGACTCGGTGAAGGCCCCTCTGTGGCCAGGGGCACCTCTGGCATTGCTGGATCTGCTGTCTCTGTCCCCGAGGCAGTTCTGTCCTGATTCAACAAGAAGCAGCTCTTCCAGCAGCTTTGCAAATAACAGCAGTGACGGTGGCGACGGGGCTGCCTCGTGGGCAGCAGCTGGCTGCTGTGCCAGGGCTGTGGGCATGTGAAGGGACGTGCCTGCTGGGTGCTGCCCTCCTCCAGGTGCTGAGGGAACCACCTCTCTGTGTCCCTGCACCAACATGTGGGCACAGCAGGTTTCTCCACTTCTCTTCATCCATTTGTGATTGTGCCCGTTTAGGCTCCTGTACCGGGTGAGACAAACAGCCCCATTTGGAGCTCAGTTTAACCATTGATGCCAAAGCCTCTTCACTGGCACGAGAGCAGTTCCAGGTGGTGTACATGCCAGTGCTGGGTTCCTAGGTTAAAAGTAGCTGAGAACCTTTTTCTGCCTCACAGACCTTCGACCCTGGCAGAATGCAACAGGGACCAGTCATCAAGTCGATTTCCCTCTGGACTGTGCAAACCTTTTTGCTGGCTTCTTGCAGAGCCCCAGTTGAGCTCATGCACAGTGTGCTGGGAAGACAAAGTAAGGGTTGGATCCAAGGAAAGAGGGATCAGCACAGAAGGGAATTCTGATGGGGTGAGGACAAGTGAAGGAAGAGACAGTATGATATCTTGTCATTATTTTGAATATACAGTCCTAAATGAAAACATCACACAAGCCTTGGAATAAATAGGTGGGCTTGCCAATATTTTTAGCAGAGTGGACTAACATAGTGGCAAGTGTGTGAGTTGCAAGACTGACATATTTTAACTACCTGTACCTTACATATTTGTTTTGTTGTACAGGAGTTGAAATGAAGCTAGCCTGAGGATTTAAGGTCTTTATTCAAAAATAAGTTATTCCAAAATAAGATTTGAGGGGAAAACATTCGCCTGGGTACAATAGAAATGGAAAATATTTGTACATACCCACTTGCAGATATATTTGACTACACTGGCTATCCTAGGCCATCTCATCCATCTGATTTACATTGTGACATGAGATATGATTACTTTGCTAATCCACATTTACTCTTTTTTGCATGCCCTCTCCATGCAGTAGGGAAAAGGTCTAATGAAATTTGCAATGCCTTTGTCAACAGCAGGAGTGAGATAGACTTGATCTGGGGACTTCTGGGATAGCTGATTTTCCCCAGATCTGTCATTTTTCTGTTGCTGTATAGTGCACTGTAAGAAAATTGAGAGCTGGTTCTCACCACCTTGTCATCTCCTGCTTTTGTGGAGGGCTGAGTTTCCTCCTGCATTTCCCTGTGTTTGTGATGCTCAAGAGAGGCTAGAATGAAATTCCATGGTGTTGAGCTGTCCAGGGAGGGAGCCTGGAGGACCTGCAGCAGTTTAATCTTGTCTATGAAGTGATATTATCTCTGTAATTTGAAGGATCGAAGATTTTGGGGTTTTTACTCCTTTTTTTTTGTTTACTGATAGGATTTAACTCTCTGTTTTTAGCTCTAACACAAACTCTGTTTCTGAATGATTTCTGTGCCAGTATTGCCACTGACCACTGCAGAATCGTTGTAGTCAGGATGCTTCAGTGAGAATCCTGGTTGCAGTGTCACCAGTGAGAAGCGAGAACCACTCTGAAGGTTGCACTGAAGGCAGCCATGTCCTTTCTCTCCTGCAGCAGAATACAGCACCATCCACAGCCCCTCGACGCCCATCAAGGACACAGATCCCGAGCGGCTGCGGCGCGGCTCCGACGGGAAGTCTCGTGGCCGTGGCAGAAGGAATAACAACCCCTCTCCACCACCCGACTCTGACCTTGAGGTACGTTGTGTTGGCTGTCACTGACCTGCCAAGGGCTCCACGCTCATTGTTACGAGCACAGAGGAGTATTATTTACAGGCTGAAAATAAGGTGGTGTTGGAGTTCTCTCCCATTCTCCCAGCAGTGCTTTTGTGGCACGTGGACTTTCTCCTCTAAAGAGGCTTTACAGAGAGCACCCGCTTGCTCTGAAAAACACTAGGGAGGTTTGTTCTTCTTTTGATTGAATTAAAATAATTTACAAAATAAAGAAAAAAAGTGAACTTTTCCCAGGCCACAGCAAGGTTTGACACCAGGCACAGATGTGCGTTGTTCTCTCCTGCTGTTTCCAGTTCCTCCCAGTGGTCCAGTGCTGAGAACACGTCTCCAGTGCCAACCTCAGCTCTCAGTGCCCACGCTGCACCACTTCGCCTCTTTGTCATCATGGGAACACGCTGTCTCACCAGGATTTATACTTGCATTTGAACACTTCATTATTCATTAAAATGCCATTTTGTTTGTGGTCAGAGGACAAATTTCAAACCTATTTTTCCACTGGCTGTAAGCAGAAGAATTATGCACTGATGACATAAATTCTCACACATGCAGCATCTAAGTTAATAATTTTAATTCTTCAGGTGCCTGAAATCCATTAGAAAATAACATAGATTTAGGGGATTTGCTTCCTTTTCTTTTTTTAGAGGTGCTGTTCAAGAGCAGTTATATTAATTTGCTTTTGTAAGACTTGCAGAAATACAGAGTTCAGACCCCAAAGACTTAATTTTCAGAGGCTTCTGTTTATTTCAGCTTCTATCTCACATCTGGCTTGAAAATAATGCATTCTACAATCTCATTTTCTGTGTGTATTTGACATAGCTGTGATTCTATTCTAACAGAATAATTTGATATAATAGCAATTTTTGTAAAAGGCCAACAGATTGTATTTCCCTATTCAGGAAAAAAAACTTGTTAGTTCTGAAAATAAATGGCAAGAAAACTATGGTTTTTATATACAGTCATCTCAGTGCAATTTTCTCATTTGTGTCCTCACTGATTCAAGTTTGAACTTTCCATTTTGAGTATCAGCTTCACAGAGGAACACATTGATTTGATTCTCTTTTTGCAGAGAGTGTTCATTTGGGATTTGGATGAGACAATCATCATTTTCCATTCCTTGCTTACAGGGTCCTACGCCAACAGATACGGACGGGTAAGTGCTCAGAAACTGCTGGATGTTTTCAGTGGTGTTTGCTGGGTTATGGCTGATGGGCAGGAAAACCCAGAGCATTGGATGGTTTTCTGGAGGCAGAGCAGTGCTGGTGTTTCACAACACACAGAATCCAGGAGTAAAGCAGTTTCAGGTGTCTGTTCTTTGCAGTTACTCATCTCTTCTGTTCAGCAAACAATCAGATAGCTCTGGGGTCATGCCTTGAGCACTCGTGGTTTGCTCTGTGGGCACAGGGTGCCTGGAGCCTGTTGGTGTCATCAGATAGACACATTCACCTCCCATCAGAGTGGTTCTGGGAGACCAGCAGTGGACTGTGCTATGCATTGAAAAGGCAAGAGACACTTGTGTGGGCACAGGTTACTCCAGAACCTGTGTACCTGAACTTCTATCAGATCTGCACACTGCCTGGTGTTGAGACAGTCTGCTTGTGAGCCAGTTCTTTCTACTCTGCACAGTCTGTCAATCCAGAGTGAACTGATGAATACAGCTACAGGCTGGGGCTTCCTTGGTGAGAGAAATGTGGTCTCAGGTGAATATGAACAGCCTGTGGGTGGAACAACCTTTTCCCAGGGTTTTATATGAAAGCCAGTGTCTCAGCTTGTGTGCAAATCTGTGAAGCTATTTCATGCTCACCTCCAGTAAGGTGTAACTAGGATGTGATACTTAGGTAACCGTAAAGTATCCTACATGCAAAGAACAGGCAGAGAGTTTTTTTGGCCTCGAGTAATGGCTCTGTCTAAAGCTTATATTTATCACTAGAAGGCTTGACCCAAACTCGAGTGACAGCAAAGCTACCACAGGTTCAGTCTGTGCCTGGGTCAGGTTCCGAGTTCCTCCCCCTGGCTTTTTGCAGTGTGAAAACCCAGAGCAGCACTGTTCTACAGCTCTTCTTGCCTGTTCAAGTGCTGCTTTCTCAAAGTTTCATTCCTATCACAATTTCTCGTGGCAATTTCCATTTACAGAGGAAATTGGTGTCGAATGTTCAAAGCAAACATGCTAAGACATGCATCTGTCATGTGAGGATTGCAGGGTGTATTTGCAGCAATGGGAGGTGCACATTTTTCTTTAGAGTGATTTGTAATGATTTCTGGCCTTGAAAATACAGAAAAGCAGATCGTAAGTCAATGTGGGAAAAAAAATGTTTTTGTTCTTTTCATTTGTATTCTGCTTCCTGAGTGATCTACTCACGGTCTCAGAAGTTTCTGCCTTGTGGGGAGGGCTAGAAATGCCCTTTTACAAAATTAAATCTAAGCTGCTTACATAATCATTAAAATACAAAAGCTGGATCTTCAAACAAACAGAAATATCCTAATTAAGTAGTAGGGGATTTGGCAACTTGGCATTCAGCTCTTTTCATAATGCTCAAGTGAATTTCATGGTAACTGAACGATGAGCAGCCCTGCTGATGAAGGGATTGTTTTTCCTGCCCTTGTTCTCTGCCTCGTTCCTGTAACTGCTCGTGCCTCTGTTCATCTGTTTTTCTCACCTGCTCTGCTTTGCTCTTCTCTGCTTCTGTCCTTCCACTTGTTGGAAGAAAACATTACCTTTGTTTTCCAGCCTACACCATCATAGTGTGAGCAACCACATTTTTCCTTAAGTATTATTTGAATTTTGGAAGTGTATGAAACTGTGTAGGAATTATGGTTTGTCATCCAGAAGAGGAGGAGAGAGATCTGTTGATCAGACACAAAGTTACCAGATACTTTAATTGACATTAGGGCTTCTAACACCTCAAAACTTAAGTGTTGAGCCAGATGTCAGCTGATTAAATTTTGGAATTTGGAAGAAGTCAGAGACCCTCTTGAGTATCTTGGGGCAGGTGGAAATAGTCCCTGTGTTGGCTTTGTGGTCTCTACATACATTTCCATGCTCCATAAAAGCATTTATATTCAGAGGCTTTAAAGGAATTTTCCTTTAAATTATAAGCTATTTTAGTGTGGCTTAATATATTTTAAAGATTGAGAAAAACAAAGCCTGGTTTCACTTAACCCTTCATTTGTGACCTGTAGGCTTAAGTGGAAAATAATCCTTGTACTCAAAGTGAACTTTCCTGTTTTTCAGCTTCTTGTTTCTCCACCAAACAAAGAAATCAAGAGGGTAGAATTTAGAAATGACATACAGACAATGTTTTGGCTCCAGTACCAGTATTCAAAACAAGAGGCCTGCTTAAGCAGTTTGACATTGGTATTTATTTTCTTCAGCTAAACTGTACCTCCCTTGGAGTCTTGTACCTGGTTTTGACCATACCTGGAAAGACTCTGAACCTGCCAGTCCCATCACCAAGGAGGGTTGTTGGCTTTCCTCCTCATTGTCACACCTCACAGTAATTAGTTAGCAATTAGGAGCTTAAAATTGCAAAAGAGGGTTTGGTAGGGGATTTTTATTTTTTTTTTTAAAACCAAACCAAACCCAAACAAAACGTTTTTAGCCTTGTCTTTTTAATGTCTGACATCAGCTGCAACCTGCTGCAGTGCCCTGAGCTTTCCAGCTTCCTCCCGGAGCAGTTGCAGGATTGTGACTACAGGGATGTTTACAACCCTAACACAGATAAGGGCTCTGCTCCTGATCAACGTGTGAGTGTCCAGAGCTGCAGGTTAACACAGATTTTGTTCTGAGAGGAACTTTCTATAGAAAAAGATTGTGTTTAATCAAGGAATTAAGGTTTCCTTGAAAAGCTGCCTGCTTCTTTCCTTCTCTTAGCTTTTATGGAATTTAATCCGACATTTTAAGGAGGTGCCAATGATTTCCTTATTTGTTTTCCTCCTAGTTAAATTAGCCTAATCAATGGCATTATTTGAGTATCACTTCAGAGAAATCCCTGTTCTGCCATTTGTTTGCCAAATCATCTGCCATTTAGAAATCAGTCGGAGTGAAGAGGGTCACAGAAAGCTTCACGTGAAGCTGTTTGTCCTGGCTCAGAGTGTGGTAGTGGTAAAAGTGTCATTTAAGTGATGTGTACATTGCAAGGTGACACACATATCCACATATTTGTTTAAAGCTGTGGGCTTGGTACCCACTGCACACTGATTTCTCCTGTGCTCAGGGGTGGCAGCTCTGGCAGATGAGCAGCTGGGTGTCCCTGGGCAGCTGCACTCCCATCTGCTGGTGCCCGGGCACCACACAGCCTTGTCTGCCCGGCGGGGTGGTGACTGGGCACACAGGTAACAGCTCAGCCCGAGCTGGAGGACAAGCATCACCTGCTCTCCTGCTCACAAGCTGCTGCTGCACAGAGCAATGAAAACGGAGACAGGAGACTTCTGTTCATATTTTAAAGTCTTTCCATTTGAATTAAGAAGCCAAATACTCTTTTTTTTGGTGGTGCCAGTTTAAACAGAAGGCTTATTTTTAAGGACAAAGTTCATCAAAATACCATGATACCATTTTTCTTTTCTGTTTATAAGGGCTATTTTTTGATGCTAGAAAACTTATTTACTCATGATGTGTGTGAGTTCAAGAACAGAGGTTGTGTCTTTTCCATGTAGCTTTGTTTCTAAATGCTTCTTTCCAGAACCCTTTTTCTAGTG
Source organism: Ceyx cyanopectus (assembly GCA_013401355.1). NCBI lineage: Eukaryota > Metazoa > Chordata > Aves > Coraciiformes > Alcedinidae > Ceyx > Ceyx cyanopectus. The sequence goes on from VYZU01083921.1 coordinate 166,758, forward strand.
AGTTTCATGGGGTCTGGTGTTTCCAGAAGGCAGCAGGGCCCCAGAGCACCACTCTGCAGCTCCTGGCTACTGACATTCTGCCTCTCAGCCAGTAGCCAGAGAAAAATGTCTGAGAGTTCAGAGATCACTGGGAAACACCTATTAATCTGACTGAGAGGTGGGAAAAGAAACCAGGGACTTAGTCTCTTAGTTTTTAACTGAGTTGTCATCAGGTTTAGAATATTAACTTATTTTAAGTAAAATATGGGTTGTCACTTGTGCAGTTGTTTCTCAGATGTAATTCCTAACACACTAGTGTGTTAATAGGGAGTGTCAGGAGACAATATAACCCGTTCTTTCGAACATGTGCTTGGACACACTTGGCATTATAGATGAGAAACTATCATATGTAAATATTAGCCTTTCTTCGTGTTTTTCAGATTGAAAATATATAAAACGCAAAAAAAAAATCAAAACAAGACAAACATCTGTAATGCATTTGGTAACCACAGTGCTGAACATGCTTTTTGAGTTTATTAGCCCAGTAAGAAATAAGTTGTTACGGTAATTTCTGTAGAGAAGTTGAAGTGTGTTATGTATTAATAACAAACAATAGATTTGTTCAATCTGCATGGGTGGGCCAAGCTGAAAGCATAATTAAAGCCTGGTTTTATGAATCGAGGAGTGGTTTTAAATATAATTGCCATTTGCAAACAAAACATTGCTGGTGATTTGCTTTAAAGTCACCAGGTATTCCCAGGGCTGGGTTCTTCAATGGTAATGAGTGAAGGTTTATTCTGACAGTAGCATTATCATGTTCCTGGCTGATCATAAAGCCTGTAAATGGCTGCACAGTCTGGAGAAGCTGTAGGTGAAAGGGATTTGACCTGTCTGATGTAAGGCTGGAGCCCCTGCCAGGGATGCAGCAGGGTGGCCTAAGAGGTCCTGCTGCAGAACCACGGTGCTGAGACAGTCCCATTTCTGAGTGTTGCATGTAAATGCTATAGCACAGGGTTAGAGAGAAGCAGCAGATGTCACATGTAGTACATGAAGCCATCTTTCTCAGAAGGTGTTCCTTTAGTGAGGGTGTTGTGGTGTCTGTATGTTGGGCACATATTGATGGGAACTCCATTTTTTCTTTAAGGACCCCCCCACTTCTGTGTCTCTTGGGCTGCGAATGGAGGAGATGATTTTCAACCTGGCAGACACACATCTGTTCTTCAACGATTTAGAGGTGAGTGTGCCTTCCCCAGACTCATACAGGTGATTTAATATTTGTCTCTTTTTATGTGGGGTTAGATGACTTGCCAGTTAGTTGTGTTTTCGCAGTGGCAATGTTTAGAAGGCATCTCTGTGGCTCAGTGATTAGGTTCTATATTCTCTACACTAACAGCTGCTTTGCCCTTCAAGGGTTACAGTGTCTTGGATGGTAGAGCTCTGTCCTTACAGGTGTTTGTGGCACAGTTTTGGACGTGGGCACAGCAGAGGTGCCTCTAACCATGAGCATGCAGGAGCCTGCACAGGTTCAACACCAACCTGCAGCCACAGAGGTTCCTCTAACCATGAGCATGCAGGAGCCTGCACAGGTTCAACACCAACCTGCAGTCACAGAGGTGCCTCTAACCATGAGCATGCAGGAGCCTGCACAGGTTCAACACCAACCTCCAGGCACGGTGGGTGGTGGCCAGGCAGAGATTTCACCCAGCCCTCTGAGGGCAGGAGCTGCCTTAGCCCCGGGGGAGCCCCTGCTGTTGTCCAGGCTGGGGGAGGTCACAGCCTTGCCCAGGCTGCCTGTGCTGGGGGTCCTGCCACCCTCCCAGGGCAGCCTCAATCCGCTCAGTGCCGTGCTCCTCTCGCTGCAGAGCTGCCCCAGCCCACACAGGCCTTGGGCTGGCAGCACTGGAGGGCTGGGTCTGAGCTGCTGAAAGAGCCTGTCACCATGACACCCGACAGCCTCATCTCAGAAGGGGAAAAAGCCATTTCTGATCATATTTTAATAACATGAAAACATGGAAACAGTCGGATTCCTTTCCCATCGTAACGAAGACAGCTGTTTATTTAAAATCCAACTGTTCAGCAGCTCGTGGCGGGGCTGCCAACACACATTAATCATCAAGTTGTTGTTTTGCTGGGTTTTAGAATAGTGTGTTATTCCAGACAGGCAAAAGAATCTTAAAGATTCAAATGCAACTTTTGCTGATCAAAGTTAATTGGCAGCAATTGGCCTTTAAATATTTCCTGATGTTTCCCTTTTCAAAATCAAGCAAAATACACCTTATTTAATAGATGAGCCAAAATAATTTGAAAAATTCCAGTGTGTGATAGACCTCAAATGTGGTTTGTCCAACATCTGTCCTATATTTTGATTTCTTTTCATCTAAAAAGAAACCACTCACAGATGATTTGGCATCTTAGAATGTAATGAAATTATTTAAATGTGCTTTATTTTTTTCTTCCATTCCTTAGTGATATATTTAGTTTTGTTTTTGGTGTTTGGTTTTTTTTTATATTTAACAAAAAAATAGATTATTTTTTTTAAATTTAAAGTAGTGTTTTCTTTCATTAAAGTGACTATGTAGAGATGGGACCATTTTGGATATAAGAAGCACCATTAATACGTTGCGTGTATAGAATGATTTTTCAGACTTGTAGCAAAGCAAAACAATGCTGGTTATTTTCCAAATCTGTTTCTGATTTCTGGTTATATTTCATTTCATCCAGAGGATAAAGTACTACTGTATCTTACCAGCATGTTCAGCAGCATTCAGTGTGTTTTTCTTTGCTGTGCATAGTCAGATACTTAGACTTGTAGCTACTTCTTCACATGTGATTGTTGGTCTCTGACTGCCATGAAAGTTAATCAGCTGCATCTTAGGGGAGCAGATCATCTTTGCTAATGGGAGCGTTCCAGCCTCAGCAGCACAGGTGCATTGACTGCAGAGCTGCTTGAGAAAAACACTGATCCCGAGGTTCACAGAAGCAGAGGAGCTCACTGGAGAAGCTTTGTTCTTTGTATTTTGCTTCTCTTGAGTGGTTGGTCCCTGCACCCTGTCCTCCTCTCATGCAGAGGCACTTTGGGGTGGCCTTGGACCTGAGCTCTGAGTCCTTGTTTCTGAGGAGGGTGAGCTCCAGTCTGAAAGCTCATGCTCTGTCCTGGGGAGCAAGGAGCACGTTCAGGGAGCAGGTGGTGCTTGTGGATTGCCAGAGAGGAGCATGCGGGAGGGCACATGAAGCCTGGGCTCTGGGGGAAGCAGCACGTGAGGACTAGACCTGGCCACACCATGAGGCTCTTGGCTGACCAGAAGTGTCAGGTTTTCAGACACTCTGTGCACTCAACGTGGTGTTTCTGAGGGAACATGTCCTCCTGGAGCCACAGTTTGGTACTCCTGTGACCATCACTGTTCTTAGCAGGGCCTGCCTGGTTCCCAAGGCCTGCAACATCAGGCAGGTCCTTGCTGGGTGGTTTGGAAGTTCAGACTGCCCTACAGATTGACAGGCTTCCATGAAAACCACAGGCAATTTGGCTTGGCTGTGCCTCAGGCTTAAAGAGTCTGTCCTGCTGAGGAGGGACTGAGCCTGGGCAATCTGTTGCTGCTCTGGCCCTGCTCTGGCCTAAGCTTCCCAGTTCATGTGCACAAGCATCTGGGCTGTTAGGAAATTTGTAGGCAGTGGTGCCAGAGAGCCACAGAGCTTGGGCATCCTTGTCCAGAGTTGTAGAGACAGGCCAGGCTGGATTGGGCGTGTGCCCAACCTGCAGCATAGCCAAGAATTCGAGGTGGGAACCTGAAAGCTGGTGCTCTGCAGCTCAGCCAGGCTCAGCAGGGACCCTTCCTGTCACACAGAGGTGAAGGGGTTAATGACAGTTGTCTGTCAGACCTTTGGCCTGCCATGCAGGTTTCTGTGGATACCACAATGTACTGTTTTTAATGGAAGTTGTCTCATCTGGCATGTTCAGAAAGCTCTGATCAGATCAGTCACCAAAGTCAGGGGGAAGGTGACTCCAGACCAGCTGCTGAAGGTGGGTGAATGTGTGAAAAGCCGAGGGCAGAGCTGCACAGGGATGTCACTGCACAGCTCCTCTGCCACCTGCCTGGCTGTCAGAGCCACAGAGGGATGGCTTTTTTAAATTATTTTTTATTTAAATATCTTATACTCCGTTCTGCACACTTTAATCGTGTGCAGCAGAGAACAGATGCAATGATGTAGCTGTCTCAGGGGAATCAGTTATGTAATGAGAAAAGAATGTGTGATTTTACACAGTGGTTATGTTGTGATGGGGATAATAAGGTGTAATATTTTAATATAGAGCAATTACACATATTAGATACTTTAGGATGTATGCTCCAGTGTCTTAGGGAAATTAGCAACCTGATGATGGACTGAAATGGGACGTCTTGATGTGTGGCATTGAGATACTGTCCTACACAGAGGCATCTTTGCACAGCTGAAAGCAGAGGACAAACAGTGTTTACACCCCTGTGCTCTTGTGCTGTGTTTGCCATGCAGACCTCTTCCCTGCACCCCTATGGCAATAAACCTTTCCAGGAGTCCTGTAGGTCTGTAACTGCTAGCTTGGG